>ARYC01005911.1:0-11082 GCA_000711775.1 Oxytricha trifallax | reverse complement strand
GGGAAATTTCAGAATTGGAGATGAGAAGAATAAAGGTACTCAAAATGAGACTATATATATTTTTTAATTAATGTCAGATAAGGATATTTCAGGTAATAAAGATCAAGATTTTAAAATTAAATATAAAATAATTTTATGGCTGCTAAATTAAGACTTTAATAAAAACAAGTTTAAATTGATAGCTTTTGAGTGATGATATAATCAATAGATTTATTCAATAACTTTACTGGTAAAAGAATATGTCCTGAGTGTAATAATGCTTAAAATTATAAATCAAAATTATTTTTAAATTTTTCTTATAATTAGTAAATTAATTTATATCTTTGTTAAAGATCTCTTCTAATTTGTTCAACTTTTCTCTCATTCAAAATTAATTAATCCCATAGTCTCATCAAGATCATCAAGCTTCCATCTCTATCCTCTTAAACTACCCTTAGCTATTCGAAACTTTTTCTATGATACTGAACTTTTTTCAAGCTCTGAATCTATGCATAATATTGATCAATTGGTATCATTGCTCTGGTAAAATCTGTGTAACGCATCTTTCTATCTGCTTACCTATTATATTTCTAAAATATAAATTCTATGTTATAAAGAGTATAGCGAGAATGATTAAGCTAATAAAGTTGTTCCCGAAGCTCAATAGGATCTAAATACCCTTTTCCTCTATTATCTAGCAATCTAAAAGCATCAATTAATGTAAGTCCTATTTGAGGGCTAGCTTTATCTTCCTATCCTCAGATTATGAATCTATAAATATTAGCTCTTACAAATTTCTTGTTAAGATTTGCTTTTATCCAAATTCTTCAGAAGCTATTCTATCGATGTAAGAATTCTAACTAAAAGTTGAAATGTTTAAAAATGATTCAGATGATCTGTTGTAGCTATAATTTTAAACTGCTTATGCTTTCCCTCTATCTGAGTGATAATAATCATTATTATCTTGGTCTTAATTTTTGTAATGAAAGGGTGAGAAAGCTGCTATTTTTGAATCTGATGTACTATTCAAATATTCGTTTCCAAGATTCTTAACTCTAAGTGAACTAGAAGATGCAATAGTACTTCTATCTCCTTGATAGCTAGAATTAATCCTCAAATCTTTAATTTCTGAGTTATTTTTATTGATTTATGTAGGATTCAATAAAAGCATCCGAAATTGCTTTAAGTAGTGAATTTTTATTTTACATTTGCTCGCTAATTATTAATTGCTCTTGGATTCCTTCAAATTCATAACCTTGCCTGAATCTATGCTTCTTTGCAGAGCTATTTTTAATCTTTGAAAATTTTGTTTCAAGTTCCCTAAGTAACTCTGATTCCTATTAAGTAGGCTTAAATCCATAATCTTCAGTTTATTTAACCTCATCTTTGTATACTTGTATAGAGCTTTTTGCTTTTGGGGTTATCTCATTTTTATTGAAACTTCGGTTTGAATAATTTTTTTATGCTGGAATTAGTTTTTTATGGTGTTTTATTAGGAGTTTGAGACCAAACCATACTGCTATTATTGATATTTATGAAAAATAATCTGAAAAATTTAAGGTTGTAAAAATATAATTTAAATTAATTAGAATACTTAATATTATAAATGAACATAAATTTCTTAAAAAAATGTTTCTACTTCTTCATACTCTTCATCATCATTGTTATCAGTAGGTCTAAGTCTGTCTTGTCCTCTTTCTGTATCACCTGGCGAATCACCGGTCTTCTGACACCTGTAGTCTTACCATTAGGACCACTAACAATAAAAAATTAAAAATGTGTTTTTTGAAACTTATTTTAAGTGAGTGCACTAGCTCACATGCTCCACCAGCTTCTGATCTACAAGAATACTTATTAATATTTTAAGTTTCAATATTAATTAATGTATTACTTTTTATAAATTATAATTGCTAGATCTAGATCTGAAAGCTGAATTACCTGGCATATCTTAAGCGATTCTCTATTAATCAATTACTGGTCTTCTTTTATATGGGCGAGAGGAGACTCTTCCTCCTGATCTATCTCTGATTTTTCTATCGTTAGCTATGGTTCTAATTTTATCAACTTAATTCTTTGAGAAATTAATTATTTCATCATTTCTGTGAGATACCGATTCAGACTATTCACAGCAATTGAAAGTTGGAGTTTTTTGGCGTCTATGCTGCTGTTTAAGCTTTTCCTCATCTTATCTTACCATAATTTTGCTGAACATAAATTTTGAAAAATTAATTTTAATTCATTATAGAATTCTTGCTTAGAAAGTCTAGCATCTCCATCAAGATCCTTAATTTAAATCTAATTACAAAAATTAAAAAACAATTTGTATACCTTTGTAGTCATATTGCTGTTTAGCTACTGAAGTTAATTCATGAGTGTGGCCATAACCAAACTTAAAATGAGGGTTTCTGTTCTTTTAAATCATATTTCTTTCAATTACACTTATCTTTAGACATAATCTTGAGTAAAGTGATTTTATTAATAAATAATCCGTAATTTATTAAAGAATTTTTTCTTAGAATGAAACTCATTGATTTCTTGCAGATTACATTATTGACTTTTTAGCCATAAAGCTAGAGTTAGTGGCTACAGCATCAGCGGGATCGTAATATCCAAATTTTCTTTGTGCTCTGTAAGTTCCTGGTCCAGGAGCATCTATATTTAAATGATTCTTAATTAACAAATTCATAAAAAAATTAAGAATAAAATGGGATTTATTTACTTTTTCAAATCGATTATAATTCTTCGAGTCTCTTCTGTTTGCCAAAAACAGTAACTCCATAGTTTTTCTTAGTTTTATAAAATGTTGTAAATCCATCATACGACCATGGCCCTGGAATATCCATAGATCGCCTTAAATCCTTCATATCAAAACGTTATCCTGTTTTAGATATAATAGCACTTCCAGAAGATTTATATCTTGAAAATGCACACATTCCATTTTTATTTTCTATTTATCCTTCGTAATTGCTTTGTTGGGTCGTTAAATATTGAAGCGTAGGTCGTACTAGGCCTCATATTATAAGCTGCTGCTTAGTTTTCGACATAATTAGTTTTAGCGTGGTAAGCTGCTGGGCCTCGCACTGACTTGTCTCGTGGTGGATTTTCTTTCAAGTATAAAAATATAAATAAAAATGGAAATATTTCATCGTGTATTTTAAAGTTTACCTAACAAAAAATCATGAGTTATGATTAATGCCCCCAGAAAAAAATGTTGAAGATTTTAAAGTTGTAAATTCTCATTAAAATTCATTTCAACAGGATAATGGACTTACCCTATCAAATTTATCCCTGCTGACTCCAAAGGTGTACATTTTATTATCTCTAGTGTTTGGTAGTTAATTAGTTTAAGGGCTAGGTGCAACACTTTTTAACAATAAATCTCCAAAACGCGTTCCGTAACCTATACTCGTCGCTCTTCTTGAAATTGAATCTGGGACGTTGTATGTCGAATCGCAGCTGAAAATTTAATTAAGATATATAAAATAAGAAGAGCTTTACTTTAATCTCAATTTTTAACCATGAATTAGTGAGATAAATATCTTTTTTAACTTACTATGGCGATAATGGCTTAGGAAATCTAGAGCTCTTGGGAAATGAGTAAAGTGACTTTGATGCAGAAGTGTTTATTGGTGATTGAGAAGAGTGCTGCATTGATAAATTTATAATTAAAATATAAATAAAATCATATTAAAACCATTAAAACTAAAAGAGAATACTTTAACTAATTAATTTCCTTTATTTTTAAGCAATTAATTTATTAATTTGAATACAAATAATCATGAACTAAAACAAGGGTGACTTATTTAAAAATATGTTAGCACCATCACATCGACTCATTTAAACAGCCTACCAAAAGAATCCACTGATTGAATCCTACCTTTAGCTTTCAATATAAGAAATAGAGAATCTTCTTTCACAATATTAAGACTATTAAATAGTTTTCTTATTGGGATATCCAAGCGTTATAGGCGCACATAATTGCGACGGGAGAACAGGATAGGAGCTAAGCCCTAATAATTTCAGACAAATAAGATAAATGAACAGATTATCAAATTAAAAGATTGAATGGTACAGTAACAGCTAAATTTAAAGTAGTTAAGAGTTATAAAATTCTGGTGTCGTAGACATTGAAAAAGTTATGATGAAAGTAATTGATTGTGGCAACATTAAAAGTATATTTGGAGATATTTCAGAGACTCAAAAAAAATTGAAAGATTATGTTGAATAGCTATAAATCATCGCTCCAAATTCTATTGTGATAAATCACTATATTTATATCATTTGTAAACAATTAGTCTCATTTTAGAATGGCTTTAGAAAATGAAGAGAATTTTAGTTAATTAAAGAAAGTTACATTTTTCGGTTTACAAGGGCAAAAGATTTCTTAAGATTAAATAGAAAAATTAAACTCACTTGATCTTGACAAGTTTGAATATAACTAAAGTATTAATGTAATTATGATAAATAAATTCAAATCTATTTTTTTTTAATATATATAAATTTGATGACAGTTAAATCTTTCAAAATATATAATTTCTGAATCACTCAATTTTATTAATATGAGTAACGTATATTATATTATAAAGTAATTGTGTTTAATCTTATTTTTTTCTAATTAATATATAAATATATTAAATTTGGAGAATTAATAAATATATTGCTATTACCTTTCTAGTCACAGGTTCATTTCTTGGCATAAAATATAATAAAATTTAATTATAATTATCAATCTTTCTGATTTAACTCCAATGAGAACTAGATCATGTAATTATTTTCTTTTAAACTAACATATTTTACTAGATCAACAATACCAATTAGTTTTGGGAATCTTCAAGGGTGAGCTCTGGCTTATTATCAGGTAGTCCCATCTCGAGGGTATGTTGCCTTTTGAATACTCAGCTATTTTGAAAATCCATAACGCTTTAAACATAGCTCAAACTCAAGTCTACTTTGAAGCCTCTTCTGTGAGTGACGAATCTTTGAATAACAAGACCCATAACATTTAAAATTTAAACTACTTTAACAAACGTTTTTTTCAAGTTAACTGAAACTCAAACTTTCTTAAATCACTCTGGTGAAATTAAGTCAAACTAGCAACTTGGTGTGTCAACTTAAGAATAATTACAGTCTCACAGAACCGCAATTGCATATGAAGGCACTATGCTTTCATCTAAAACTGAACTAGCATTGGCTTAAAAAGGCAAATTTGAATTGTATACTGTCACAAATTTCAGTTTCGCAGATCTTGCTCTACACTTGAAAGTTAATTTGGTACTTAATGCAGTTTCAAAGCATGATTTAGTGAATGCAGAATTAATAGTGGTACCGAATGTATTCTAACAAGAGGTGATTCAGACTTTTCCATTTAGGGAAACTTAATCTATAGTGTAAATTCATAGCACTATTCATTAATTAATTTATATCGAAAAAATCAACTTAAACTACGAAATGAACCACACATTCGAAATTAAAGTAATATAACATAAGAAACTCATATAATTTAGACTCAAGAGACACTCTTTATGAAACTGCAGATAAAGTTAAAGAGATATTTGGAGTAGTGGAAAACCTTTTTATTTTAGAGCACGAGACTTTATAAGTTATGTTCTCTAAATTAACCGATAGGTTTACAATTGAGAAAGTTGTTAGATTCAACCTTTAAGACTATCAAGAGGGAATTTATAAATCAATAAAATTAAAAGTTCCTTTATTTACACTATCAATTGAAAGATTGATAAAATAAATGGGTTCTCAGAGTCATTCTTGTGCTCATCAATGAATTATTAATAGAGTTAATCACTCATTAGCAAGAAAGACTTTTAGATTTGTTTGTCTCCCACCTTTGCTCTAACTGCATTAGCTATTTTTTGAGCAACTCCTTGAGTGTCAATATGTGATTGCTATATAATTAATTTATATAAATTATATTCTTACTCTTTAATTGTTGAGATTATCTAACTGAGATTTGATGTTAAGTAGCATGTTTGGTCTTTTTTTCAAGAACATCTTATCCTTTAGTTTAGCAATAAGAACAGGAAGTAATTTTGCAAAACTTATAACACATTTGCGGCCGCACTCCAAGACTTCTTCACCAGAGATTTCTTGATCACTCATACCAGATGAAGGTGAAGTTGCAGAAGATACTATAACTTTACGCATGCCACTAAGATAGCAGGCAATTTGTTCTGGAAGAGTGCTGGCTCCTACAGTGGTAGCACCCAAGTCGTGCATAATTTAGATATCTGATGGTGATTCAAAGATGGGTAGAGCATAGTAGCAGTAGTAACCTTCAGTTAATCTCAAACCAGCATCAATGAAGGATTGGCGAGTAAGATCTACCATTTCCTTGTCATAGATAGAGGATGAAGAAAACACCTTATCCTTTATATCTTAATTAGTCCTGAAACTTTGATCCAAATAAAATACTAATAATAGAATTTGACTTGGCATAATAAGTTACCTCTATCATAAGGTTTGTTGGTCATATTTATGTGATCAGTGATGAGTGCCAAATCACCAATATCCATCGATTAATTGATGAAACCAGCAGCATTTGTTGTTATGAATACTGAGCAACCAAGGTATGCATCAACATAAGCTGGAAAAGCTTAATAGGCTCCTCTGTATCCCTCATAGTAATGAATTCTTCCATTCCAAATATTGATTAATATGTTAGAAAAGTAAGACTTAATTTTTAAATAAAATTTCTTATCATCGACATTAAATTGCACTAAATTTTATATAATATTTATAATGCTATTAAACTATAATTCAAATTAAATATTTTAATTTGCAAAAATAAATTTGGTTAATTTTTGCTAAAATGGAGATATAAATAAAAATAAAATAATTTAAGAAATTCATTTGTTTCATTTCTTTATAATTTGATAATAATTGTACTTCTGCCATTAATAATACCGTAAAGAATACCATATTTGTGGCCAATGGCTGTTGGGATGGGACAGTGAGGTACCTCAGATATATTGATTACTACGGGATCTGGGATCAAATGAGTGGAGATATCTAGGAGACCTGAACCCTCTACTATTGAAATGTCAATCTTTTCTACTCCCAATCTTTTCAAGATAATTTTAGCTGCTTCATTAAGGCAGTTAATTATATATTCTAAAAAAATAATAAAGTTGTGGTACCAAGATGAAGTTGAAAAAATGAATAGGTATTCTTACCTCAGTTGAACTGAGAAATGGATCGCCGTGATTGTTTTGTGGAGTTACAATTTATAATAGGAAATCGATAAATTAAAATGAAATAAATAATAAGAAAATGGGAACTTAAAGAGATCAACGCTGATGGAGCGGTTACACTCACAAAAAATGCAAGTTACAAAAAACATATCTAATTTTTATTTTTTATAGAGGTCCAACCAAGTAAGAGCTGGTGTAGCACAAGACAGACAACTCGCGGCAGAACTGATCAGAAGAGAGATGCAACGAAACCAAGAAGGAAATGTTCGACTATCTTAAGAAGAGTGGTTAGGCTAGGTAACGTTCTTATAATTCATATTCTGATTATTATAATAAGTTTTCTATTAAGCTGATTAAATTTACATTTTAAATTAAATGTTTTCACTTTTTTTTATAAATGAAAGTCTCCATTACTTTTTCCTTGTATTAAGATTTTATATTATATCATATCTAATTATATGTAATAAATTTAAAAACAATACTAGTTACCAACTTACTGTGTATACCTCATTATGATTCATATTTACTATCAAGAGGAGACTCATATTGATGCTATTAAGATTAAACCAAATAACGGATAAAGCATTAACTTAATTCATCAAAAAATAAACTTATTCAAAATGATGTGTATTAAATATAGGGTCCATGGAAGTTTCCTGCCCCGCATAAAATTTTCACAATTTTTTATATTTAATATCTCTACAATCTATCTCTTAATAAGCTCCATATTTCTATAAAATCATTTACCATAACTCTTCCTAATTCCAACAAGGCATGTATTTAAGTATAAATTTAGTAGCAATAAAAAGAAATTTCTTTCTTAAAATTTAAGTTTCAATATTTAATCTTGATAATATTTCTCTTAATATATAAAAAATTTAAAGACTGATTGACTATAGACTTAATTTATATGATAAATATTTTTATTTTCAAATGTAATTTTTTAAAAAAATAATTTAAAATTTATAAAGATTTATAAATAAAACACATAAATTTAATGAGGGGCAGGAAACTTCCCTCCCCTGGTTACATATAAAATTTTGGGGCAGGAAACTTCCCCATCCCGAAATATATTATCGTTCTTTCATAAATGCTCACTTATCAAAGCAACGTCTCTTTTTAAACTTCCTTGCTACCAATGAGAGTAAGATTAACATCTCAGTATTAATTGTTCATAGATTTTGATTCTAGGAGTGAATGCAAAGAATTTCTTTTCATGCCCACATGTTTGGAGTCAGACTTGAGAAATGGATTCAATCCCTTAATATGTTTGAGAGCTATTCATTCTTAAAGATCATGCAAACATTTCAGCTCAGCCACCAGGAATTGGACCTAACCTTGACGAGTAATTTAATTTTTCTTTTTGTATTTAATTTAGATATGGACCAAGATTCTACGATATTTCTACTATGTACGAAAAGATATTCGTTTAGAAGATTTAGCAAGTCTTAAATGAGAGTGAAATTTTACATCAATATGGGGAGGTCTTCTGGGTGAATAACAAGGCAGTGCCCTCTTAAGTTTATAATCATCTTGCTGAGGGTGTATCAAACCATAGAGTTACTTTCAAAGAACTTGTAAAGACTGGTGTTAACGAATTGATGGCTATTCATCATAGAAGAGATTACTCAGAATACAAGTTGACTTCAGTCATGATTGGAATTGTCACTGATTCAGTTATTAAGAGCCAAGAAATTACTGACAATTATACACATGGTGTAAAGAATCTGATTGGAGCCGCTTTATAATCATTCAATAGACCTAATGAATGATTTTTTTTAAAAAAGACATACAATAACTTATCAATCTCTATTTATTCAGATAAAATCAAATTTAAGATTTATCTAATTTATTCAATATACATTAATCTAAATAATATAAATAAACCTACATTTATTGATGGGTTCCACCTCCTGTATAATTCTATTACGAATTAATTTAAGGTGTCTATGCTTTATTTCGCATTCTATTCATGGCTAAATTGCTCTCTTCCAATCTTCCAAGAGCCTCTGTCATTTATTTATGGTTCTAATAATTGAAATGCTCCTCCGATACTTAAGAAATTGGCAAATCCATATCTTAAGTATCATAATCTTCTTCATCTTAGTGAATCAATTTTCTTCGAGTTTCCTCCATTAATTTGTTTAATTGTTTTTCAATTGGATTTTGGCTCTCGTCTGAATTTTCGGAATTTTTTCTATAGTTTTCAACAATCTTTTTATCAAGATTAGGAGATAACTTTTGTTGATACATTTAAGTTCTTGTTGTTGGTCTACTACTATAATATTATTGCTCTTAAGGCTCTTATTATCGATCGTTTAGTTAGATTTGGTTGGTATTCTATTGTAATCTTTCATCTAGAAGTTTATGCTATTCTCTGTGAGATCGAGGTGGATCTCCAACTTACTTTATGATATCTAATTTATTTTCATAAAATAATTTTCTGCATTCGTTTTTCAGGAGATACATTCCAATTAATAGATGGCTCTTAAATAGGCTTAAAATTTGAAAGCTTTGGTCTTTCCAAGAATTATCTTTCTACCTCAGCCAGTTCTTGATCAAGTTGTGAATGAGCTAAGGATTTATCTTTATGCTTTGAAAGTGAAATTTGTTTTAAATTATTCTGACTTCCTTTATTGCTGGTGCTATTAGAGGAATTTCTCAAGTCTGGAGGTGTTCCATGAAAGTAATCATCAAGCAAAGTCATTTATTTTTTCTATCCATCTACTCTTTCTACCAATTCAAATTGCTTCTTTGAGATTACATTCTTATTGGCTTGATCATTCTTGATTTTATTTTATGAACTGGGATCAAATTAAGTTTGAGTTGGTTGTCTTCTATTTTTACCCTTTTAAGGAAGAGTTGTAGTATTTTGGCTAATTGTATTACTTGATATATTAGCAGAGTGCAAATTCGGTGCTTATTAACTATTTCTCTTTAAATGAAGATTATTCTACAATAAAGTTGGTAAACTAGTACTTGAACCAGTAAGATTCAATTATGATGACTGCTGTGAAGGACTTGCCCCGATTATCATTTTTAAGGAGTCATCTGAGTTGATTTTTTAAGACTTGAAATCGAATTTTTATTTGGAGTCCCAGTTGTTATTGAAAGAGAGGTATTTTGAGATATGTTACAATTATTTAGAGAAATATTTTTGCTTGGTGTACAGTCATTTACCAAACTAATATCTGCTCTTTTAGTTAATTTTTCAGATATTATTGGTAGAGCGTTTTAGCTTTACTTTTAAGAAACACTAACAACAGGTGTTGTTATTTATGATGAATTATTTGAGAGAGACTTTATTTAAGAGGCCATATTTTGCTTCTGAGTTATCTTAAAATTAAAAGAATAAAATTAATATTCTTTTATCAATTGAATTTGCTAATAAGCGGATTGATTATTTGAGAAGGAGCTGATGTCAAATTCTTAGTCGATCTTGATTAACCTCCATCCTTATTGTTAGTGAATGCTTTTCTTAATTGCTCAACTTTTCTTTTGATGCTTAGGCTAATCAAAACCCCAAAACCCCTTAATGAGGTTTA
Source organism: Oxytricha trifallax (assembly GCA_000711775.1). Taxonomy (NCBI): domain Eukaryota; phylum Ciliophora; class Spirotrichea; order Sporadotrichida; family Oxytrichidae; genus Oxytricha; species Oxytricha trifallax. The sequence goes on along the minus strand of ARYC01005911.1, from coordinate 353 downwards.
TAAGTGCTTTGATTTGTAGGGAATTTGTTAGGGGTTGGGTTATTAATTAAATGCGAGACAAAAATAGCAAGCTTTTGGGGTCTGTTTATGATGAAGAGTATATAGATTTAGTGTTTAAACTGCGATATGGATGTGATATTTATAGTGAATAAGTCAAACCTGTACTTAATTATAAGTCAATTGCACTGCTCTTAAAGAGAAGTCCTTCAACTGTTCGCTCCCACTGCCTTATAGCTGTGTAACTAAAGCAATAATAGCTGAATTCAATGCCTTAGAGGAAGTCAAAGTTTCAATAGAAGCATATTGACTGTCTTATTAATGAAAAAACTTTGAAGTATTGGGCTCACTTCTCT
>ARYC01005910.1:0-11656 GCA_000711775.1 Oxytricha trifallax | reverse complement strand
AATATTTAAAAATTTTGCGGAATTTCTTCTATGAATTTAATAAATATTTTTATATTAATTAATTATAATAATTTTATAATCTTCCCTCTTAAGAGGGTTTTGTTATAAAATATATAAGTGAATATTTTTATTTTATAATTATCTTATTTAATTATATTAATTAATAAAAATATTATAATTAAATTTAATATTTTTATAGCTATTTTAATTATTATATTATTTTTAAGTTCATGCATTTGCGCAAATATTTCCAAATTATGTGGAAATTCTTCTATGAATTTATTTTATTTTTTATATTAATTAATTATAATTATTTTTTATATCCCCTATAAAGGGCTTTCTAATAAAATATATAACTGAATATTTTTATTATTTAATTATCTTGGATTTATTATAATTAATAAAATTATTTTTAATATTATTTATTATATTTAAATGTTATTTTAAATATATTCTTTTTTTTAGTTCTTGCAATATAGCATTTTTATTTTATATAATTTTGTTAATTAATTTTAAATTTTTTTATTGTACCTTATATTTTGATCAAATAAATAATAAGAATAACTTTAATAATAATAATAAATAATATTGAATATATAAATACTATAGATTAATTAATTGTAATAATAATTATTTAGCATGATTAAATTAATATTAATAATTATAATAATTATTTATAATTATTCTATTCCCATTATTTATATTACAATTTATTATTTATTTATGAATTTATTTATTTTTTTAAATTAGGCAATAATTTCCGTTCGTGGGTGGTTGGAGGGGAACGGGGGGGTTACAATAAACCGGGGAGTAAGGCGGAGCTCTTTGAATGGGGGGTACCGGACGTTTCTTAAATCCCTCTGATGAAGCCCGGGCTAATGATTCATGGATTTAACCGACTATGGACCGATTTCATCGTAGCTAGGGAGGGGGACCTAAAAAATCTCACCTCCCCCCCTTACTTTTTGGGAAGCCAAAAATACAGGGGGAAAACCCTGCCAAAATTTGTAAAATCTCTATTTTAATTCAATCAATATAATAGATAAACACTAGAGCTTCATCTCCAGTGTTTATCTATTATATTAATATTAAGCTCTTTGTAAATAACACCAGTATTGCAGAATAGTTCCAAGTTATAATAAAATCATTTTAATTAATGAAAATTCTATTGAATTGAGATAAGATCTATCAGTAATGTAACATTTTTTTCAAGTTACATATATATTCTATTAATATTGTCACCATTCACTTATAAAAATGTGGGACAATTATAAATGAATATCTTATATGTTTTTTTAATAATTAATTATAATTATTATTTATGATTTCCTTAAATAAGGCAAATAGATTGTTGCCCTATATTTGAATATTCAAATTTATTAATTTTATTTAATTAATTATAATTAATAAAATTATATTTATAATTATATTGTTATTTGTTATATAATTATGGCACTATTTAATTCGTCACGCTTTCTCTTTTTTCTTGATGAGTGATTTCTGATAGAGTTCTTTTAATTTATTTATATAGAAATCTTGGAAGTTTAGCAAATAGGTATTCTTGAATCATTAATTTAATATGAATCCAAAATATTATTATTTTAGATTTGAAAAATTATTCACAATTTCTAAGAATTCATAATCTTCACTTTCGTTAATTACTTTAGTAAAATCTGCAAATTAAATTTGAATTTGAATTAATTTGTTTTTGAACTCCTTTTCGCCAAATACTGTGAATATGTTTTATTAAATTTAAAAGCAATTTAAATTTATAATAATCTCTATATATATAGAGAAATATTTTTTAATTATTTATTATTTTTTTAATAATTAATTATAATTATTATTTATGATTTCCTTAAATAAGGCAAATAGATTGTTGCCATATATTTGAATATTCAAATTAAGTTATTTTATTTAATTAATTATAATTAATAAAATAAATTTGTAAATAATTTTTTATTTGTTTTATAATTATGGCACTATTTAGATCGTCACGCTTTCTCATTTTTCTTGATGAGTGTCTACTGATAAAGTTATTATATTTTATTTATATAGAAATCTTGGAAGTTTAGCAAATAGGTATTCTTGAATCATTAATTTAATATGAATCCAATAATATTATTATTTTAGATTTGAAAAATTATTCACAATTTCTAAGAATTCATAATCTTCCCTTTCGTTAATTACTTTAGTAAAATCTGCAAATTAAATTTGAATTTGAATTAATTTGTTTTTGAACTCCTATTCGCCAAATACTGTGAATATGTTTTATTAAATTTAAAAGCAATTTAAATTTATAATAATCTCTATATTATTAGAGAATTTTATTTTATACTTTATAATAATTAATTATAATTAATTTAAAATATTCCTTTTTAAAGGGCTTTAAATCTTAAAATATTTATTATTGAATATTTGATATTCAATTAGCAAAGATTAATTAATATTAAAAAATATTATAATTAAAATTTAATTTTTTATAGCTATTTCAATTCTATTATTATTTTTTAGTTCATGCATTTGATCAAATATTTAAAAATTGTCTGTATACTATTCTATGAATTTATTTTATTTTTTATAAAAATTAATTATAATTATTTTATGTTTCCATTATAAATAGATAGGGTTTCAATTTTGATAAGACATAAAATTAAATATTTAAATATTTAATTAACTTAAATAATTATTTTAATTAATAAAATTATTTTTAATACTATTTATAATATTTAATTGTAATTTCAATACAATTTAATATTATTATTTATGCATCTGAGAAAATATTTTAAAATTTTGCGGAATTTCTTCTATGAATTTAATAAATACTTTTATATTAATTAATTATAATAATTTTATAATCTTCCCTCTTAAGAGGGTTTTGTTATAAAATATATAACTGAATATTTTTATTTTATAATTATCTTATATAATTATATTAATTAATAAAAATATTATAATTAAATTTAATATTTTTATAGCTATTTTAATTATAATATTATTTTTAAGTTCATGCATTTGCGCAAATATTTCCAAATTATGTGGAAATTCTTCTATGAATTTATTTTATTTTTTATATTAATTAATTATAATTATTTTTTATATCCCCTATAAAGGGCTTTCTAATAAAATATATAACTGAATATTTTTATTATTTAATTATCTTGGATTTATTATAATTAATAAAATTATTTTAAATATTATTTATTATATTTAAATGTTATTTTAAATATATTCTTTTTTTTAGTTCTTGCAATATAGCATTTTTATTTTATATAATTTTGTTAATTAATTTTAAATTTTTTTATTGTACCTTATATTTTGATCAAATAAATAATAAGAATAACTTTAATAATAATAATAAATAATATTGAATATATAAATACTATAGATTAATTAATTGTAATAATAATTATTTAGCATGATTAAATTAATATTAATAATTATAATAATTATTTATAATTATTCTATTCCCATTATTTATATTACAATTTATTATTTATTTATGAATTTATTTATTTTTTTAAATTAGGCAATAATTTCCGTTCGTGGGTGGTTGGAGGGGAACGGGGGGGTTACAATAAACCGGGGAGTAAGGCGGAGCTCTTTGAATGGGGGGTACCGGACGTTTCTTAAATCCCTCTGATGAAGCCCGGGCTAATGATTCATGGATTTAACCGACTATGGACCGATTTCATCGTAGCTAGGGAGGGGGACCTAAAAAATCTCACCTCCCCCCCTTACTTTTTGGGAAGCCAAAAATACAGGGGGAAACCCTGCCAAAATTTGTAAAATCTCTATTTTAATTCAATCAATATAATAGATAAACACTGGAGCTTCATCTCCAGTGTTTATCTATTATATTAATATTAAGCTCTTTGTAAATAACACTAGTATTGCAGAATAGTTCCAAGTTATAATAAAATCATTTTAATTAATGAAAATTCTATTGAATTGAGATAAGATCTATCAGTAATGTAACATTTTTTTCAAGTTACATATATATTCTATTAATATTGTCACCATTCACTTATAAAAATGTGGGACAATTATAAATGAATATCTTATATTTTTTTTTAATTATAATTATTATTTATGATTTCCTTAAATAAGGCAAATAGATTGTTGCCATATATTTGAATATTCAAATTAAGTAATTTTATTTAATTAATTATAATTAATAAAATAATATTTATAATTATATTGTTATTTGTTATATAATTATGGCACTATTTAATTCGTCACGCTTTCTCATTTTTCTTGATGAGTGACTACTGATAAAGTTATTATAATTTATTTATATAGAAATCTTGGAAGTTTAGCAAATAGGTATTCTTGAATCATTAATTTAATATGAATCCAAAAATATTATTATTTTAGATTTGAAAAATTATTCACAATTTCTAAGAATTCATAATCTTCACTTTCGTTAATTACTTAGTAAAATCTGCAAATTAAATTTGAATTTGAATTAATTTGTTTTTGAACTCCTTTTCGCCAAATACTGTGAATATGATTTATTAAATTTAATAGCAATTTAAATTTATAATAATCTCTATATTTATATAGAGAAATATTTTTTAATTATTTATTATTTTTTTAATAATTAATTATAATTATTATTTATGATTTCCTTAAATAAGGCAAATAGATTGTTGCCATATATTTGAATATTCAAATTTATTAATTTTATTTAATTAATTATAATTAATAAAATTATATTTATAATTATATTGTTATTTGTTTTATAATTATGGCACTATTTAATTCGTCACGCTTTCTCTTTTTTCTTGATGAGTGACTTCTGATAGAGTTCTTTTAATTTATTTATATAGAAATCTTGGAAGTTTAGCAAATAGGTATTCTTGAATCATTATTTTAATATGAATCCAAAAATATTATTATTTTAGATTTGAAAAATTATTCACAATTTCTAAGAATTCATAATCTTCACTTTCGTTAATTACTTTAGTAAAATCTGCAAATTAAATTTGAATTTGAATTAATTTGTTTTTGAACTCCTTTTCGCCAAATACTGTGAATATGATTTATTAAATTTAAAAGCAATTTAAATTTATAATAATCTCTATATTTATATAGAGAAATATTTTTTTAATTATTTATTATTTTTTTAATAATTAATTATAATTAATATTTATGATTTCCTTAAATAAGGCAAATAGATTGTTGCCATATATTTGAATATTCAAATTTATTAATTTTATTTAATTAATAATTATTAATAAAATTATATTTATAATTATATTGTTATTTGTTATATAATTATGGCACTATTTAATTCGTCACGCTTTCTCTTTTTACTTGATGACTGATTTCTGATAAGTCCTTTTAATTAATTTATATAGAAATCTTGGAAGTTTAGCAAATAGGTATTCTTGAATCATTAATTTAATATGAATCCAATAATATTATTATTTTAGATTTTAAAAATTATTCACAATTTCTAAGAATTCATAATCCTCACTTTCGTTAATTACTTTAGTAAAATCTGCAAATTAAATTTGAATTTGAATTAATTTGTTTTTGAACTCCTTTTCGCCAAATACTGTGAATATGTTTTATTAAATTTAAAAGCAATTTGAATTTATAATAATCTCTATATATAGAGAAATATTTTTTAATTATTTATTATTTTTTTAATAATTAATTATAATTATTATTTATGATTTCCTTAAATAAGGCAAATAGATTGTTGCCATATATTTGAATATTCAAATTAAGTTATTTTATTTAATTAATTATAATTAATAAAATAAATTTGTAAATAATTTTTTATTTGTTTTATAATTATGGCACTATTTAGATCGTCACGCTTTCTCATTTTTCTTGATGAGTGTCTACTGATAAAGTTATTATATTTTATTTATATAGAAATCTTGGAAGTTTAGCAAATAGGTATTCTTGAATCATTTATTCTATAAAATTAATATTGTGAATACCAAAATTATAAAAAATTTGATTAGAAAAATTATTTACAATTTATAAGAATTCATAATCTTCACTTTCGTTAATTTCTTTAGTAAAATCTGCAAATTAAATTTGAATTTGAATTAATTTGTTTTTGAACTCCTTTTCGCCAAATACTGTGAATATGTTTTATTAAATTTAAAAGCAATTTAAATTTATAATATTCTCTATATTATTAGAGAATTTTATTTTATACTTTATAATAATTAATTATAATTAATTTAAAATATTCCCTTTTAAAGGGCTTTAAATCTTAAAATATTTATTATTGAATATTTGATATTCAATTAGCAAAGATTAATTAATATTAATAAAAATATTATAATTAAAATTTAATTTTTTATAGCTATTTCAATTCTATTATTATTTTTTAGTTCATGCATTTGATCAAATATTTAAAAATTGTCTGTATACTATTCTATGAATTTATTTTATTTTTTATAAAAATTAATTATAATTATTTTATGTTTCCATTATAAATAGATAGGGTTTCAATTTTGATAAGACATAAAATTAAATATTTAAATATTCAATTAACTTAAATAATTATTTTAATTAATAAAATTATTTCCAATACTATTTATAATATTTAATTGTAATTTCAATACAATTTAATATTATTATTTATGCATCTGAGAAAATATTTAAAAATTTTGCGGAATTTCTTCTATGAATTTAATAAATATTTTTATATTAATTAATTATAATAATTTTATAATCTTCCCCCTTAAGAGGGTTTTGTTATAAAATATATAAGTGAATATTTTTATTTTATAATTATCTTATTTAATTATATTAATTAATAAAAATATTATAATTAAATTTAATATTTTTATAGCTATTTTAATTATTATATTATTTTTAAGTTCATGCATTTGCGCAAATATTTCCAAATTATGTGGAAATTCTTCTATGAATTTATTTTATTTTTTATATTAATTAATTATAATTATTTTATATATCCCCTATAAAGGGCTTTCTAATAAAATATATAACTGAATATTTTTAATATTTAATTATCTTGGATTTATTATAATTAATAAAATTATTTTTAATATTATTTATTATATTTAAATGTTATTTTAAATATATTCTTTTTTTTAGTTCTTGCAATATAGCATTTTTATTTTAATAATTTTGTTAATTAATTTTAAATTTTTTTATTGTACCTTATATTTTGATCAAATAAATAATAAGAATAACTTTAATAATAATTATAAATAATATTGAATATATAAATACTATAGATTAATTAATTGTAATAATAATTATTTAGCATGATTAAATTAATATTAATAATTATAATAATTATTTATAATTATTCTATTCCCATTATTTATATTACAATTTATTATTTATTTATGAATTTATTTATTTTTTTAAATTAGGCAATAATTTCCGTCGTGGGTGGTTGGAGGGGAACGGGGGGGTTACAATAAACCGGGGAGTAAGGCGGAGCTCTTTGAATGGGGGGTACCGGACGTTTCTTAAATCCCTCTGATGAAGCCCGGGCTAATGATTCATGGATTTAACCGACTATGGACCGATTTCATCGTAGCTAGGGAGGGGGACCTAAAGAATCTCACCTCCCCCCTTACTTTTTGGGAAGCCAAAAATACAGGGGGGAAACCCTGCCAAAATTTGTAAAATCTCTATTTTAATTCAATCAATATAATAGATAAACACTGGAGCTTCATCTCCAGTGTTTATCTATTATATTAATATTAAGCTCTTTGTAAATAACACCAGTATTGCAGAATAGTTCCAAGTTATAATAAAATCATTTTAATTAATGAAAATTCTATTGAATTGAGATAAGATCTATCAGTAATGTAACATTTTTTTCAAGTTACATATATATTCTATTAATATTGTCACCATTCACTTATAAAAATGTGGGACAATTATAAATGAATATCTTATATGTTTTTTTAATAATTAATTATAATTATTATTTATGATTTCCTTAAATAAGGCAAATAGATTGTTGCCCTATATTTGAATATTCAAATTTATTAATTTTATTTAATTAATAATAATTAATAAAATTAATTTGTAATTATTTTTTTATTTGTTTTATAATTATGGCACTATTTAATTCGTCACGCTTTCTCTTTTTTCTTGATGAGTGTTTTCTGATAGAGTTCTTTTAATTTATTTATATAGAAATCTTGGAAGTTTAGCAAATAGGTATTCTTGAATCATTAATTTAATATGAATCCAATAATATTATTATTTTAGATTTGAAAATTATTCACAATTTCTAAGAATTCATAATCTTCACTTTCGTTAATTACTTTAGTAAAATCTGCAAATTAAATTTGAATTTGAATTAATTTGTTTTTGAACTCCTTTTCGCCAAATACTGTGAATATGATTTATTAAATTTAAAAGCAATTTAAATTTATAATAATCTCTATATTTATATAGAGAAATATTTTTTTAATTATTTATTATTTTTTTAATAATTAATTATAATTAATATTTATGATTTCCTTAAATAAGGCAAATAGATTGTTGCCATATATTTGAATATTCAAATTTATTAATTTTATTTAATTAATAATTATTATTAATTTAATAAATTTATAACTATATTTTTATTTGTTATATATTTATGACACTATTTAATTCATCACGCTTTCTCTTTTTACTTGATGACTGACTTCTGATAAAGTAATTTTTATTAATTTATATAGATATCTTGGAAGTTTAGCAAATTGGTATTCTTGAATCATTATTCTATAAATTTAATTTACGTGAATACCAAAAATATGATAAATTTAGTTTGAAATTTATTTGTTTAGATTTGAAAAATTATTCACCATTTATAAGAATTCATAATTTTCACTTTCGTGAATTACTTTGATAAATCTGAAAATTAAAATTGAATTCTAATTAATTTGTTTTTGAACTCTTTTTCGCCAAATTCTGTGAATATGTTTTATTAATTATAAAATCAGGTTAAATGTATAATTAATCTCTATATTAATAGAGTTATTATTTTTTTAATTATTTATTATTTTTTTAATAATTAATTATAATTATTATTTATGATTTCCTAAATAAGGGAAATAGATTTTGGCATATATTGAATATTTAAATTTATTTATTAAATTACTTGTTTAAATGTCTATATATTTATAAATAATAATTAAAAAAATAAATATATATAATTATTGGTTATATAATAAAGACATTATAAAATTAATCAAACTTTATCTTTTTACTAAATGGCAAACTTCAGAAAAAAGAATATTTAATTAATTTATATAGAAATCATAAAAGTCTTTTCTATAATCCTAGTTCCTCGCTACGCTCGCTATTTAACAAATTTAATTCTTCTTCTTTGGCTTGTCTTTGGGGTTTTGGGCTAAACTTGTCTCTGGGTTTTGTGAATTTTAAGAATTGGTTTTGTTCAGGGTTTTCTGTTTTTAATTCTTTTTAGTTTTTTCTTTGTCTTTTTCTTCTGGTTCCTCGCTACGCTTGCTATTTAACAAATTTAATTCTTTTTCTTTGGCTTGTCTTTTGGGTTTTGGGCTAAACTTGTCTCTGGGTTTTGTGAATTTTAAGAATGGGTTTTGTTCAGGGTTTTCTATTTTCAATTCTTTTAAGTTTATTCTTTGTCTTTTTCTTCTGGTTCCTCGCTACGCTCGCTATTTAACAAATTTAATTCTTCTTCTTTGGCTTGTCTTTGGAGTTTTGGGCTAAACTTGTCTCTGGGTTTTGTAAATTTAAAGAATGGGTTTTGTTCAGGGTTTTATGTTTTTAATTCTTTTTAGTTGTTTCTTTCTCTTATTCTCCTGGTTCCTCGCTACGCTCGCTATTTAACAAATTTAATTCTTTTTCTTTGGCTTGGCTTTGGGGTTTTGGGCTAAACTTGTCTCTGGATTTGTAATTTTAAAGAATGGGTTTTGTTCAGGGTTTTCTATTTGGGGTTTTGGGGTTTTGTTATACTTATTAGGGTTCTGGGGCATTCCGTCTCGAAAAAATTAAGAAGCCATTTTTTCACTCATAATTCAATGATAATGGAATATTTGCCCCACAATCGACTATGGAGAATCGATATCGCGTGGTCAACAATAAAATTAAATTTTTGACTTGACTCTCTCTGGCTACATGATAAAAAATGAATTAATTTAAAATGTCCAAAATATTGAAAATAAAGTTGCTTCACTCGACATATAGCCATTAAAAACGAGGTCAAAACATACTCTTAGGAAAAATATTTTCAAAATCCTGACTACTACTAATGAAAAAAAAAGTTATATATAAAAGCCAGAATTTATTATAGAAAACATCAAGATAAAGATAATAATTTATGAAGTTATAGAAAGGAAGATAAAATTGCTCAGTAACTCTTAATAATTAAAAAAATTTGTGAGTACTTACTCATTAAATATACCAAAACCCTGAAAACCCGCCAATTTTGATAAGAAAACCCTCACAATTTGATAAGAAAACCCGACCAAATTTAATAAATTGAAAAAGTTGTAAGAAATAATAAATACTTGAATATCTTACTAAACTACTTAATACATATTTAAAAACATTGAAACCTATATCAATTTATAAGTAAACTCTACTAATATATACATTTCATAATTATCTTTGGTTACTCTCTGGGTTTTGCTGGAAAGGTGTCTCTGGGTTTTCATATAATAGTAAAGACATACTAATTAGTAGAAAGTACTATCACTTTGGCTTTGCAAGTTTGACCTTGGGTTTTCATGCACTTCGTTTTGGGGGTTTTCATACGTGACTCTAGGGTTTTCATGCATGACGCAATACGCTGAGTCTTCGCTTCGCTCAGGACTCGCGTCTCAATTTAAATAAAATTGCCTCGGCTTTGGCTTACCCGAAGGGTTTTGGCGTCAGCCTTTTTTCAGGTATTCAAATAAAAGAAAGTTCTTTATATATTATTAACAAAATATTTCAGACCCCCCCCCACCGCCACCCCCTTGACTATTTAAGAATGGGGTTTTGGGGTTTTGGGGTTTTGGGGTTTTGATATCCCCATATATGGGGTTTTAGGGGCTCACAGATCGTCATTTTTTCGCACTGAATTTTTTTTATATAAGATATACCTATTATAGGGGTTTGGGGGGCTTATTTACCTCGATTTTTTCCAACTAATTTTTATTATATAATTGGGTGTAATTTTAAATTATAAGCATTTCACGTATATATAGACTATGAAAATTTTATTTTTGGCTAGAGTAAATAAGACTTTGGTTTTTTATATAAAACTTTGGTTTCCGCATATTTGACTATGGTATTCGGATTTTTGACTATGGTATCATAAAATTTGACTTTAATTATCGTTATTTGACTTTGGCATCAGCATATTTGACTATAATTAACATAATTTGACATTGGCATCAGCATATTTGACTATATCTAACATAATTGGGTCTGATTTTCGTCATATATGGCCATATTTGACTATAATTGTATAAATTTGGCTTGAGTTTCTTAATATATGATTATATTTGACTATAATTATCAAAATTTGGCTTGAGTTTCTTAATATATTTTTATATTTGACTATAATTATCAAAATTTGGCTTGAGTATATTAATATATGATTATATTTGACTATAATTATCCAAATTTGGCTTGAGTTTCTTAATATATGATTATATTTGACTATAATTATCAAAATTTGGCT
>ARYC01005909.1:0-14066 GCA_000711775.1 Oxytricha trifallax | reverse complement strand
AGTTCTGTGAGAAGCCATACTCTCATACTAGAGACCTTAAAGTACACTTACAGAAAAAGCATAATCAAAGTTTTGTCTTTATTCATGAACCTACGGGGAACAGATTCCTCTAAAAAGAAGATCAAGAAACCCAGTAGACTCTCTTAGAGTTGAAGTTTAGAAGTAACTAAAAATGAAGAAAGCAGTCAAGAACTTTCCAGTCTCCCAGATCAATAAAATCATGGTTAAAATAGAGGCAATCAAGATTCCTATATTAAAAATTATTGACTTAGACTCTTGCCTAGAAAGCTACCTCACTCTTTGAAGATAAAATAGAGAAGAGAGTCATTACTGATGACTAATATGCTTACAAGATATATCCTTTCAATTACTTCCTTGCTGATCACAAGTTCCAAATGGAATTTGCTAATGAGTATTATGCTCTTTAAAAGGCAAAGTTAAATGAGTGCAAGCATATCATCTAGCTTGATGCTATTACTTGTAAAAGATCATGTAGCCTTCAGGCTTCCTTTACTAGAAATGACTTACAGAGAATTCTTATCTGACAATAGATGTCAGAGATAAGTTAGCTAAATAGTATAGCAGATAGTTGAGGGGATTGAAGAGCTTCACAAGCTTGGTTATGTTCATAGAGACTTAAAGCAAGAGAACATCATGATGAACTTTTAGCCTCTTAGAGTTTATATTATTGACTTCAACAGAGCTCATAGAGTGCAAGCCTCTGCATTAGGAAATGTATACGGCACTCCTGGATATTTCCCAGAGAGAGAGGAATGGAGAGATGGAGACACTTAATGGGATATCTGGGCTTTAGCAGTAATAATAATAGAGAGTGACATGCCAAGAAACGATTACTTTAGCTGCAGGGGTGAGAGAGATTCTAAGCAGAAAATCAAGCAATATCTAGATAAAAACAAAATAAATGGAGGCCTCAGAGAACTTGCATACTCAACTATTATAAAGCCAAACTAAGAGAATTAACAAACAATAGAAACAATCAAACTACTACATAGAAAGATAAAATTCAGGGAACTGCCACATGACTCTAAGCTTATGTTTGTGTGAAATATTAAAAAAACTCGCTTGGTATACTCACTTAAATTACTAATATTTAAACATTAAACCCCTACATAAACCCTATTAAAACCCTAATAAAGTATGCGTTAATAGTCTACTTTTATCAATAAAAAACTCAATCAAACTACTGAAAGGGTTTTGGGGTTTTGACTCCTGTCAAGAATTGTAATTGAAGCCATTTGCTAATTAAATCCTCTTTTATTTTTATTAAATAATACATGTTCATTGGTTGATTTATTTGGATTTCAGGAATATTATTTAGACACACATAGTTCATAAAAATATGCAATTAAAGATTTTTTGTTTTAATTAGTATTACAATTTAAAAAAACTTAACTTGTTTGATATTGTACCTGACAAAAAATATTAACTCTCAATTTATGATATAATTAAAGTGTTTCATCATATATATCATATATAGGAAGTAAAAATAATAATCATTTTTAGCAAAAAGCCTCTTAAGTTTGCATTTTCATAATTCTTATTGATTTAGAAGAAAAAATATTTGAATGCCTATAATTTTACGATAAAAACAACTTTAAATCTTGTTTAAAAAAAGGATCATCTCAAAAAAAAATACTTCTAAAGTAAATTACTCAATAAAATGACAAATTTAATTTTAAATATTACTAGTATTTCAAATAACGCAAAAGTAATTATTAAGCTTTGAATTTTGTAATATTAGGGGATTAAAATTCTAGGAATTTTTGTATTTATATATTTCTATAATATGTAATTTTAGTACTTTATAGAATATACTATATTAATTATAATAAAATCACAAGCAATTATAAATCATATTTATAGCTTTATTTCATTCTAATATGATAATATATTTCTATAAATGATCTATATATATTTATTAAATAAATTAATGGAATAATAAAGAGCTCCACCATAAAATTAATAAGACATTGATTCATCTGAGACTACTACATTCAAAAACAAACTTTAAATTTAAGAATTATGATTGTTTCTAAAATCGTTATACATAAAATTACTTATAATTATTTTTCATATTTAAAAATTTATTGATTTGCTTCAGTTTCAGTTTATTTAGATTACAAACTGTAAATTAAAGGGGCTTCAATGGAAGGTTCAAACTTTATTTAATTAAAAATAATAATCTATATCAAATCATAATAAAAATTTTTTAAGGATAATCAAAAATAACTTTTAAAATTTGGGTATTGACGTCCATTCCTCACCGACGACGTCCATTCCTCACCGGTGACGTCCATTCCTCACCGGTGACGTCCGTTCCTCACCGGTGACGTCCGTTCCTCACCATTATTAGTATATTTTAAAAAATGTATAAAATACTCTATAATGAATGGTATTGATCAATTCTAACATATTTCCCAAAAACTTAATTAATATTATAAATAGCAATCATAATTCTTCTTAATAACATGCTTTAAGCCTAGAATTTCATTGTATTCATATATTTTTATTTAGAGTCTAGTTGCCATTATAAATAAGCAAATTAAGTAAATTTTTAATGTTTTAAATGAAAAACTTATATATGATTTAAAGTTTAAATATTTGTCAATTATTTAAACTATAAATTAAGAGCTTTGCAAATAAAAAAAAACAAAAAACACAAATATCTTTATGATACATTTTAATATGAAAAATTAAGAATGAATGAAATTAATACTATCTTTGTCAATGAGTGTTTATTGGAGTAATGTTATAAAATAATCTTAAATAATAATATTGTAAAGTTTATTTGCTTTAATAGTAACCACATAGATTGGGGGAGCCCCTCAAAAGTTTAAAAATAAATTCTAATTGCCAAAAATTATAGGAAGCAAATATAAATCGCTACTTCCTCCCGATATATTAAGAATAATTTAAAAATATAGTTTTGAAGGTTTCAACTATCCCTAGTTTCTTTAAATATTGGTAACTATTTTTATCAATGTATTTCGGATGATAATAAAGAATCATATCAAGCTAAAATAGTTAAAAATGTTATGAAAAGTAAAATTTGTTCATAAAAGTGATTAAGATTCCCATAAATTGATTCAACTTAAAGATTTGATTAAGTAATAAACTTTTGAAGTAAGGTAACAACCCTCCTAAAAATTTATAAAGAGTTACTTAGAGTTTAGAGGTGTAAAAAATAAATATTTTTTTTTACTTTAATAACGAATTTAAAGATCCTGTTCTTAAACATCCCCAGAGATGTAATAAGCAAATGTTAAAAAATAAAATGGTATTTTTTAACGGGAAATAAATGCGATTACTAGCTTATATAATATTTGATTTAGTAATAATTTTGAATTCTTGTTTGATAGAGCAGTTTTAATAATTTCTGAAATCATTTGTGTAAAAGTATTTTCGCAGCTAAATTTCATTTGGTAAATTTTAAATCTAATAATCTTACTTCTTAATTGAGTGTATATGAAATTTTTTTAAATATATTAATAATGGTGAGGAACGGACGTCACCGGTGAGGAATGGACGTCACCGGTGAGGAATGGACGTCGTCAGTGAGGAATGGACGTCACCGGTGAGGAATGGACGTCACCCGTGAGGAATGGACGTCACCGGTGAGGAATGGACGTCACTGGTGAGGAATGGACGTCGTCGGTGAGGAATGGACGTCAGTACCCTAAAATTTTAGATTTATACTTTTTTAAATGATACCAAAAAATTATAAATATAGATTTTAAAATATGAGACTCTTATGATAATTTATAATTATTTTAAGAAATATTTTTGTTGAAATATTAAATTATTTCTCTACTTCAATAAAGCTTTGATGCAAGTTATAAAAAAATTTTAATTGAGAAATCCTTATTTTATCGAAAATATTAGCTAAATATAGAAATTATTAAAAATTTATCATTTTGCATTAAAAAATTTATCACAGAGCTTAACTGATCGATCTTGACAAATTTAAAATTAAATTATTATATTATTTCATCTATATTCTTAAGATTAATTATGTAGGAATACAATCGAAATTGGGAAATTAATTTAAATTAAATTAATTATAAATAAAAATATTTACAGTTAAATTTATCTAGAGAAATTAAAATTAGCTACTATTGGTGGTACCCTTCTATCAAATCCCTGGAATGAGATAATGTGACTTTAATTTTGGGTGATTTGTTTAGTTGATTTTAATGTCAGAATTAAAGTCAAGTTATCTCGTTCCAGGATTTGATAGAAAGAAGGGTACCGCCAATAGTAAATCCAGCTAATTTTAAATTCTCTTTCTAATAAAAATAAAATCTTGAATTTGGCTAAATTAAACTGTCAATATTTTTATTTATAATTAATTTAATTTAAATTAATTTCCCATATAAAACGTATTCGTACAATATTAAAACAAAATTTATCTTTAAATAATGTAATTATTCTAATATAACTTGATTGCCATCCAAATCTTATTTTCATAAGTTTTTCATTATTTATTTCTTTAATTAAAGACATTTATTGTAGTAAAACATCCCGATTTGGGGAAATCAATCAAAATATAATAAGTAATAATTCAAAGTAAATTAAAATTAAATTGGAATTTCATTATAGGACTGAAATAGCAACTTGAGTTAAAATTTTCAAATGAGATATTTTTCAACACTGTTGGAAAAGAGATATTTTGATTTTATATAAATACCAAAAAGATTTTATTTTAATTTTCTTCTAATAATGAGATATTTAATTTATAATAGTTAGTCTAATCAGCACTTTATTTAAATGCATCAAAAGAGTATTAGGCAAGATTTGTAAGGCTATTTTTCAGAATAATAATTGAAGGTTAATTATAAATATATTTACTTAATTTGATTTAATTTTCTATTTTCGAATTTAATCCCAAAATATTGTAAAAATGAAAATATAATAATTCTAAAGTTAGACATAAACCCCAATACGTATGTGCATAAGAATTTGATAAGTGCGTAAACGAATTTAATTAAATGTGTTAATACGAAAAATTAAATTAAGGCTTTTTAACTAAATTTGAAAGTGCCTCTTTAAGGTCCTTAGAAAGCGAGTCCGTGAAAAGCAGCGAATATTGAATCTTGAATTCTCTTAGCACTTAACCGTACAAATTGATTAAGAATGATTAGTCAACTCGAAACAACCTAAAAGTCCAGTACCTTTCCCTATTCACTTCCCCTCTTTTTCAACATTTTCCTTCCCCCTACCCTGGCAACCCCCTAAAATCCAGTCTTTTGGCTTAAGCCAGAACCCCTTTTTCGACCTTCAAACCTTCTACCCGAAATTTCCATTTTGAGTACCATTAACTTCTAGCAATTCCCTCCTTCACATTTCTCCTCGCCATTATTCAGTTATAGACAGGCAAGGCTTTTGAATTTTAACGGATTTCACGATTTCGACATTTTTTTAAAAAGCCAATTTTGGATGGGCTCGAGCTCGAAACTTTCTAAAAATTATCATGGCTCTTCAACCACCCATCACCTTGAGACTTAAAGCTGCTAGTTATGTTAGTAACAGTGAATTATATCTACTAGAAGTGCAATTTCTTCTAGCTAGCTATAAATCCGGAGGATAGAGACGAAAGTGTGAAAAATCTCTCAGTAAATTTGCAAAAATCCAATCAAAAATTTAATAATCCAGCTATTTAGTATTAAAATCCAGTCGAATTAATCATTAAAATCTACCATAAATTAGATGAATCCAGCCCCTGGATTTTAGATGGCTTCTAAGACTGACCTTCCTCAACTTCTCAATAAGGAAGCTGGTAAGCTCAAATCTTTGATATTAACTTCTATTTAGAACCTATTAATGATTAGCAGGTGCCAGAACTGGTACCCGAACAAGAAAACTTACCTCAGATTTTTGAAAATCTACTAGCCAATGTAAATCTTGAAGATGCGGGTAAACCTAAGGGTATAAAATCTGAATATAAAAATGCACAAGACAGTGCTAAAATCAATCGTGCAAAGGAATTTCTGCACTAAAACAACTTTAATTTAAGTTTGCTGCTGGAGCAGGTGGATTTTGCAGGCTTTGAAAAGACTAAGGATTTTAAGTAGTACGTGAGAAAGTATTTAAATAACAATAAACCCAAGTAAGTGAAGCACAGCCACGAAAGTAAATCTTTTATTTCAGAGCCTCCTGAACTATCTGCAATCGACGGTGAGGTGAAGGTGAGTGATTTCACTACGAGCGTAAGCTTTGCAAGCGATTAGAAACATGATAAAGAACCCTTACCTCAACTCTTTATTAACTACGGCGCGATCATCGGCCACTAGTTGTTAATTAAACACTTTGAAATTTTCAAAAATTCTAAATATTATGAAAGGTCTTGCATCTTGCAAGAAATAGTGACTCGTAACACTCAGTCACTTTTATCATTCTTGAACAATTTTGAGAACGTCAACGATCAATAAATATTCTAGGACCTGTTCTCCCTGCTGGTGGATTTAATTCTCAGCAATAGTAATATAGATCAAGATTCCAAGCCTCTTATCTTTTTAGCCGCTTTGGGTTATTGTATGGGAGAAAAAGTCGAAGTTGAAGACTCACTTATTTTTGAATCAATATTATTATTAGTTCGCTCGCCTAATGCAAGGCAGGCACTAGGCCTGGTAAATTCCGTATTCTTCAACACAGCTTCAGCCTTCACTAAATAGCTTGCTCAAGTGAAAAAACTGGATGATTCAATCCCTTATGTAATACAATTTATGAGTGATACCTGGTAGTTATACTGAATTGAGCCTCAAGTTAGAAGGTTAATATCTTCTTCATTCTTTATATTGAATGTTCCTTTCATTACTTTACTCAAACAAGACTGCGGCTTGCACTTAATCAGAGATATTCCAGTTGTATATACAGAGCACTTCGTGAGAATTTGTGCTTTAAGTTGCTGTCCAACTGTTGACTCTTTAAAAGAGTACATCTCATTAACCAGGTCCACATTCTTACAGAAGTAAGAGGTTATAGATTAAAACACCATGGTTTACTTTATGAAAGGCCTCGCATCAAGACTATAGAATAGAGACGTGCAATGGGTTGGTAAGATTGAGCAAATCAAGAGGCTTCAACAGTAATTAATAGAGGCTTAGATCGAAAAGAATGTAAGTCTTACAAGCAATATTATTGCAAACTGCCTTAATGGTGACTGTTCTGAAATTCAACGAATTTTGCAGCTACCTCGCAATATGTAAGCCTTCTCTGATAAAATTGTTGCAGAGCTACTTTAACTTTTTGAGAGTGCTAACATTATGCACTAATTAGCAAGGGCTTTCAACTAAAAGCCTTAAAATGAAAGGTTGAGTGTGAGTGAAGACTTAGAAAAACTGCAGCAAAATCTTGGATTTAAGTTGTATAGTTCACAAGTTCTGTGCATTAACTACATTTGCGATAACTTACAGTCAAGCCATTTAATTCATTTTGGTATTGGAAATGGCAAGACCTTAATTTCTATTGCGTTAGCCATTCTTATAGCTCTTAAAACCAAGCTATCCGTAATCATAATTGGTAAGAATGAGCACCTGGTATAGAGGGATTTCAAGAAATTCTAAAAGTTAATTAGTGCAATGGCTCTTAATTCAAACTTTAATTTCATCGCAAGAAGCGCAGGTATTTATTTCTTTACTCAGCCACAACTGAAGAAATAAACGAAGAACCCTAAATTCATGAGTGTGTGGCACGAGAGTATCGTGCTGGTTGATGAGTACGATTGGATTTTATTTGATGGTTCCAGTGAAAACATTGTAAACTAACTCAACCTCTTCAAGCAAGCTAAAAGTATTGTTGGTTTTTCAGGCAGCCATCTTTCTCAAACCGAATAACATTGCCTTAACTTGGCTTTGTCAAGCACGCCTGTGGTGCTCCCTACACTTGATAAGTTGTAAGGAGACAAGAAAACTTAGCTGCCAGACTTGCTCGTGAACTCAAATCAAGGAGACTATTAAAACAATCAAGGAAATCATAAAGGATTAAGTAGCGAATTCCCCAGTTTTAATTGTTGCCTCTGCAAATTACAGCACTATTGAATAAGGCCTTTAATATTCAGGCTGCGATTTCACAAGTTTCAGCCACGGCCACGCTGCTGTAATTGAAGCTACCCTTGAAGGCAGGTATTTAATGAAGAATGCAAGCAAGAACTATAGAATTTACTTGTTGAATGAAGCAAAGGGTAGAGGCACAGACATTTAAACGAATGATGAAATCAATCAAAATGGTGGTTCATATTTAATTATCGCTGATGTTTTTACAAAAAGATCTGAAGAATAAATCATTGGTAGGATTGGTAAGCTCAACACCAAAGGTAGATGGCAGATAGTGTTATATAAACTAGCTTCTAAAAGTAGTGCAGAGCAGCTGCTCGTAGTGGAGTAAAATGAAGCAGACCTTAATCTTGATCGCAAGTACAATTTGGTATAATCAATTTTGTAAAATCAATAAGAAGCTATGGAAAATTCAATTGAATCAAACTTAGTGCCTCAAGAATAGATAACTGCAGAACTTTCCAATAAGAATGAGGATGATAAGAAGGTACGAGAAATTGTTGAACACCTTATAAGGCTCACTGAGAAATCTTATAACGAAACAATCCATCCAATTGAAGAAGAGAAGAAAGAAAAAGTTGAGGAACTTAAAGAGGCTGTCTCAGTTGAAGAACCAACTGAATAAAGTAAATTGGGTTTTTATTAACCAACTCTCATAGAGGTAATAGAAAAGAAGATGAGTTTAAATCCAGTGCTGCAAAACAAACCGTTTGAAGAGGTATAGAAATTGGTGCACAAGAATTTAAAGCGGTAGCACCATGAGATTACTAAGGCTCAAAGCAGAGAGAGATCCAAAAATAAAAGCAGTACTACAAGTTCAAAGAGAAGATTAGTGAAAGGATAATAAAAGCTTGACTAAATCAAAGAATAAAATAAGACTTGAGATCATTATACTCGTCGCAGTGCCAGAGATAAAACATTCACTTGCACTTATACAGAGCTGCCAGAGAGTGAAGAGACAATTGAAAGATGGTTGAAGGCGGCCTCTAGTGAGAGAAGGCACTTTAAAAGCGACATAAATCACAAAAATCCAGAGAGAAAACCAAGATTAAGAATATGAGATTTATCTTAATTTTTTTAAGCAATTCACCATATTCAAGTTTTTGCTATTAATAGCATATAGAGATTCATGGAGGAAAAGAAGCAGCAGCATTCAGAATCTGAAGTTCTCGGCTGCGCTAAGCAGGTTCAATCAGTTGTTATTGAGCATAAACTGGTCTTTCATCTTGCGTAAGTCAAGCAACTCACTTTCCAAATTGTCATGATCTTGTTTCAACTTTTTAGTTTACTGCAAGAATTCCTGCTTATCTTATTTTAAAGCTTATTCATAATCTTTTACCTCCTCCATTTAATCATGAGTTCTCTTTCTTTTATATGAACCCTTTACTAGATTCACAGCCTTACCTCGCTCAGCTACACACGAAATTAAGAGAGAGTAAACTTACTGCTAAAGTTAAGGCATCTGCTGAGAGCGTCCACGAACTCGGGTCTCATTTCTATAACGAGATCTCTGTTTTACTCTAGCTTTTCTCTTTGTTAGAGCATTGCATCATGAATCATCTGGGAGACACCTTCGGTGTCTAGGGTGAAGAGCAAGTCACAGATCCATTATCTGTCTAGGTGGACCCAATCTCGTTCATCAGGCAAGTATTACAGCAGTCTTACAGATCCTCTTGCATAATCGAGAAAGTATTAAACTGTAAGTCCATCGATTTGAGGCACTGCTGACACTTTGACTGCGTCTCTTCTACATACTATAATAACAGTTACAGGGGTAAGTTAATCGTTACTTCTTTTTCTGCTCTTATGATTTACTTAAGGAAATAAATGTTGGTGGAGTCTGCTTTGGGTAAGAAAGCGTGGCAGTCTTGGGAAAGAAAGTTGTATAGCTCTTTCTTACTTTTGCATTTCTGGGCGAGTTCTTGAACATGATACCAGTAAGTTATCCTTGGTTCATTAAAATTTAAAAGTTAGGTGCCTTTCACCATTTTTTATTGGTCAATTTCGATTCAGGAAGACACTACCGTTACTAAAACTAGAGAGTGCTTTTCATGATAATGAAATCTTACCAGCACAGTCCAATTTCCGCTAGTGGAATTTCAACCAGCACCAAGAGAATTCATTATTATTAAATTTAGGAATCCGTCTATGGAATCATATTCTTAGAACGACAGTCAAGACTCTCAGAATTCTTTCAAGTTGGAAGATAAAGATTATGATGGTAATAGTTCAAGTGAAGAGCAGACCTTTTCCAGTGGTTCAGAAGATTTTCAAAATCATGCAGAATACTTAACAACTAACATGCTTTACCAGAGAAACATAACTCTTGCAGATGTGAATATAGAAGAAGTAAGTGAAAATGATATGATTTCACTATTTAATGAGATTCGTGATGAAATTTCAGAGTTTGAAATCGATGGATTTATCATTGATCCTAAACAAAAATATAGAGAAAGTATTAAAAAAGGAGCTAATGAATCATTACTTAATGATAATTAAATTAAGACTCTTGGTTAGCTAGTGTTAAAGCTTTACACTGAGTATAAGCAATCAGATTTAGAACCCTAGAGTTTGATGGAACGTGGTTAAGATTTCGACTTAAAAGCTCGTGAAGCCAAAGTTATTGAGAATCATAAAGTAAAAGATTAAATTCCAATTTTTGGTTAGCACACACAATTGAATGCAATAGTTCCTTGTAGACTGCAAAAGTAGTTAAGAAAGGAGAAATAATTGTAAGAGAAGGAACTTAAACTTGCAGAGGAGTCACTTAGATTAAGAGTTACAGAAAAGTTAACTTTCCTCTAAATAATGGATAGACTTGGTATATCATACTATAAATTAAGAAGGTACTTAAAAAGCCCAATCAAGAAAGCTTAATTTTGGAATCTTAAATAAATTAATAGAGGCAAGAATAAGAAACTGCATAGCAGAGCACGCACTCATATCGTGAATATGTTAATGTTTAACACTTAACCAGTGCAGGTTTCTGATATACATCACAGTTTACAGAAGAATATTTAGTTAAGGTGTAGCAAGTAAATGATAAGAAGATTTTTGAAGAATGAATTAATGATGACTTATAAATAAATCATGTAGATTTCAACATTGCATAATAGCAATAGTAGCAAGTTATAAAGATAGTATGCAGCTCAAAAATTCGTGGAACACTTAAGTAAGGGTAGGAGAATAATCAATATTGATGAATCAACTCTTAACTAAACAGATTAAAGACACAGAGGTTGGACTGCCCCTTATGTAAAAAATATAGTTACAAATTCACAGAGACTAAAATAAATGAATTTAATTATTGGAGTTGCAAGTACAGGAGAGCTGTACTATACAGTTAATCATGTAAGAACTAACTAGCACTCATTTATGTACTTCCTATGTAAACTAGTTAATGTATTGGATTCAGTTGACACTAGTTGGAGAGAAAATACTTTAATTCTACTTGATAATGCACCTTACCACAGATCACAAAGTATTATGAATAAGTACCTGGATTTGGCTTTGCCAATAATGTGTTTAGGGCCTTATCACTATAGAATCGCACCTGTTGGATTGATGTACTCTTGGATAAAAAATCGAGACTTGAACCCTCTGAATACCAGGGCGTAATCAAAGTAAGTCGCTTGGAGTTCACCTTTTTAGGGGCTACTGGGCAGCATTCATGAAAGAGCTGAGCATGAATATTAGCAGTATCAACTAGAACTTGGTGAGGCGCTGCTTTTATCACGTGTTGACAGCGGCCTTGGAATCGATTTCGCTAAAAGATTTGTGAGCTAGGCGAAAGTGCGAGGTTAATAAGCGGGGCTTGCTAGCAAGAGTGGCCTTATTTAATTCGATTTTTGCGAGTATTAGAAATTATTAAGGAGAGCTTTTTAAGTTGAATTAAGAACAGTTAATTGAATTTGAAATGAAATCTGCAAGGCTCTTACATTTAATTTATCTCGAATTTCTTGATAATTATTCACGATTTTTATAGGTTGGAATTCGCCATTTTGAAAAGTAGGTACCTTGAAAATGAGAGCAGTTAAGTCAAAATGGCGATTTTTGAGAACTAGGGCTTATAAAAATTAAGGGCTTGGGCTTTAAACTGTGTAAGTTAAATTGCACAAAAATAGAAAGTTGGAATTTTAGAAGTAAGGAAAATAGAGCGATTTTCGCAATAAATATATATTAGAAAGCAAATTAATTAAGAAGTCATAATTAGAAAATGGGGAACTTTGCGAATTTTTCTTATTGAAATCCTTAATTTAATATTCCCTAAATTTTATGCTTTAAATTTGCATTTTTTATTCATTTTGCCTTGAAAAGTGGCCGAAATTAGCAAGAAATGCGTTTTTACCATTCATTTTCTTGAAAAATGGGTGAAAAGTGAAAAAAAATCAGTCCTTTAAATATTGGGGGAAATGCGAAGCTATTTAAGAGAGACGCAAATTATAATTATTTATAATATTTACAAATAACCAAAACTTTTTCTCAACCTTATTTTCGTTTTTTTAAACAATTTTATCTAGCATGAATTAATACAATTCAAAGAATAAACAAAAGAACTTAGTTCAATCAAAACTTAGACCTTCTATATAAAAAGAATTTAATCTTTCCAGATGTATCTCAAAAATTGAGAATTAGTCAAAATGATATATAGCAGATTCTTGCTTTTGAAAATCAAAAATAAATTGCAATTTGCAATTCTTCTAATACTTTGAATTTAAATTATCCAGCTAAAGCTAATAATTATTATCAAGAAAATTAGGAAATGCAAATTTAGCATTAAAATATTTTTAGTTCTTACTCTAGCCCTTCAAATTCGTCTGTAAATTCCAGATAATCATCAAACTTTTAGCAAATAAATGATTCATGATAAAATGAATCTTCTAGCAAATTCTGCTAAATTTTTTAATAATAATTTTAGTATTCACTTGACGAAATCAATGATTTCATTAAAATTTTACCTAGCAAAATTTTTGCAAAATAATCTTAGTTTTCAAGCAATTTTTTACAGGGAAAATTATATTTCCATGAAACCTAAAGTACTTGTCCTACTAGTAAATTTAGTAATTTAATCACATTTGAAGATATATAGCTTTAAAATCCAACAAAAATAGTTGCATTATTTAATGCATTTAATTAAATTATGGGCTGTACAAAGTACATCAGCAAAGAGCAAATAATTCAAAAATTAATCTTTTTCATTAAATGACATGAAATTAATTAAAAATGCTCTAACTTACAATTTAACTTTTGATTTCAATTTAGTTTATGGACTTATTCACAATGATTAAAACGAATATTTTTTCTTACAAGTTATTGACAGATTTTCAAAATTCGATTTGTACCCAACTAAACATAAAGCTCAAAGCATACTCTAGAAATTAAATGACTATAAATTCTCTATTATTCTTATATAGTTATTTGAACACTCAAAATACGACTTTTTGGTTCTCAAGAAATTCTAAAATAATTGGTATTTTTACAAAAAGAATAGTAAAATAATTAAAATTTTGCCTCAAAGTTTGCCATTAAATTACAGTAGTGCTCTGAAAAAGCACTAAATTTCAATGTAAGAATTCACAGATAAGTATTTAGGCTTTGAAAACAAAATTTATAGTTTATTTTAAGAAAATAAAAATGATTCAATCAATATTATTGATTAAGCTCAACTTTTAGACACTTTCTATTATGATTTAAATTATGAATAAATTTGCAAAAAGTGGAATTAATTAGATAAACTAATTCAAGAAAATTGCAAAAATCAGGAAAATTATATTTAAGCTTGCGACTCTGGATAATTATACGTGTCTCAAACCGCTTATATGAAAAAGTATTATGAATTAAATATAAAACAAAAAAATGCAACAATAAGCCTTAAGAGGTTTAATTAAAAAAAGACAGCAAATCAAAAACTAAAGCAATCCAAAAGAATTATGACTCAAGAAAATCAAATCTCAAGCCAAGAAATAGCTAAAGAATTTCCAAATACTAAATTGA
>ARYC01005907.1:0-22500 GCA_000711775.1 Oxytricha trifallax | reverse complement strand
CAATTTTTTATACAACAATAAATATGATTGGCATCATTTTTTATTTATGCTTTTCTACAAAATATTGTTTTGTACTCACTGATGGAGCCAATGACTTGTGAGCACTTTTCAAGGTGCAGAAGTTTAGAACGCTTTAAAATAAAGAGCTCCAATGGAACACATTTTCTCTAAATGATTTCATTCATGTTTTATACTCTCGCCAATTTTCTATACAACAATGAATATGATTGGCATCAATTATTTTTTATGCTTTTCTACAAAATATAGTTATGTACCCACTGATGGAGCCAATGACTTGTGAGCACTTTTCAAGGTGCAGAAGTTTAGAACGCTTTAAAAATAAAGAGCTCCAATGGAGCACTTTTTCTCTAAATGATTTCATTCATGTTTTATACTCTCGCCAATTTTCTATACAACAATGAATATGATTGGCATCATTTTTTATTTATGCTTTTCTACAAAAATAGTGTTATGTACCCACTGATGGAGCCAATGACTTGTGAGCACTTTTCAATGTGCAGAAGTTTAGAACGCTTTAAAATAAAGAGCTCCAATGGAGCACCTTTTCTCTAAATGATTTCATTCATTCATAGCATGTTTTATACTCTCGCCAATTTTCTATACAACAATGAATATGATTGGCATCATTTTTTTTTATGCTTTTCTACAAAATATTGTTTTGTACTCACTGATGGAGCCAATGACTTGTGAGCACTTTTCAAGGTGCAGAAGTTTAGAACGCTTTAAAATAAAGAGCTCCAATGGAGCACTTTTTCTCTAAATGATTTCATTCATGTTTTATACTCTCGCCAATTTTCTATACAACAATGAATATGATTGGCATCATTTTTTATTTATGCTTTTTTACAAAATTTTGTTATGTACCCACTGATGGAGCCAATGACTTGTGAGCACTTTTCAAGGTGCAGAAGTTTAGAACGCTTTAAAATAAAGAGCTCCAATGGAGCACTTTTTGTCTAAATGATTTCATTCATGTTTTATACTCTCGCCAATTTTCTATACAACAATGAATATGATTGGCATCATTTTTTTTTATGCTTTTCTACAAAATATTGTTATGTACCCACTGATGGAGCCAATGACTTGTGAGCACTTTTCAAGGTGCAGAAGTTTAGAACGCTTTAAAATAAAGAGTTCCGATGGAGCTCTTTTTCTCTAAATGATTTCATTCATGTTTTATTCTCTCGCCAATTTTCTATACAACAATGAATATGATTGGCATCATTTTTTATGCTTTTCTACAAAATATTGTTATGTACCCACTGATGGAGCCAATGACTTGTGAGCACTTTTCAAGGTGCAGAAGTTTAGAACGCTTTAAAATAAAGAGCTCCAATGGAGCACTTTTTGTCTAAATGATTTCATTCATGTTTTATACTCTCGCCAATTTTCTATACAACAATGAATATGATTGGCATCATTTTTTTTTATGCTTTTCTACAAAATATTGTTATGTACCCACTGATGGAGCCAATGACTTGTGAGCACTTTTCAAGGTGCAGAAGTTTAGAACGCTTTAAAATAAAGAGCTCCAATGGAGCACTTTTTGTCTAAATGATTTCATTCATGTTTTTTACTCTCGCCAATTTTCTATACAACAATGAATATGATTGGCATCATTTTTTATGCTTTTCTACAAAATATTGTTATGTACCCACTGATGGAGCCAATGACTTGTGAGCACTTTTCAAGGTGCAGAAGTTTAGAACGCTTTAAAATAAAGAGCTCCAATGGAGCACTTTTTGTCTAAATGATTTCATTCATGTTTTATACTCTCGCCAATTTTCTATACAACAATGAATATGATTGGCATCATTATTTTTTATGCTTTTCTACAAAATATTGTTATGTACCCACTGATGGAGCCAATGACTTGTGAGCACTTTTCAAGGTGCAGAAGTTTAGAACGCTTTAAAATAAAGAGCTCCAATGGAGCACTTTTTGTCTAAATGATTTCATTCATGTTTTATACTCTCGCCAATTTTCTATACAACAATGAATATGATTGGCTTCATTATTTTTTATGCTTTTCTACAAAATATTGTTATGTACCCACTGATGGAGCCAATGACTTGTGAGCACTTTTCAAGGTGCAGAAGTTTAGAACGCTTTAAAATAAAGAGCTCCAATGGAGCACTTTTTTTCTAAATGATTTCATTCATGTTTTATACTCTCGCCAATTTTCTATACAACAATGAATATGATTGGCATCATTTTTTTTTATGCTTTTCTACAAAATATTGTTATGTACCCACTGATGGAGCCAATGACTTGTGAGCACTTTTCAAGGTGCAGAAGTTTAGAACGCTTTAAAATAAAGAGCTCCAATGGAGCACTTTTTGTCTAAATGATTTCATTCATGTTTTATACTCTCGCCAATTTTCTATACAACAATGAATATGATTGGCATCATTATTTTTTATGCTTTTCTACAAAATATTGTTATGTACCCACTGATGGAGCCAATGACTTGTGAGCACTTTTCAAGGTGCAGAAGTTTAGAACGCTTTAAAATAAAGAGCTCCAATGGAGCACTTTTTGTCTAAATGATTTCATTCATGTTTTATACTCTCGCCAATTTTCTATTCAACAATGAATATGATTGGCATCATTTTTTTTTATGCTTTTCTTCAAAATATTGTTATGTACCCACTGATGGAGCCAATGACTTGTGAGCACTTTTCAAGGTGGAGAAGTTTAGAACGCTTTAAAATAAAGAGCTCCAATGGAGCACTTTTTCTCTAAATGATTTCATTCATGTTTTATACTCTCGCCAATTTTCTATACAACAATGAATATGATTGGCATCATTTTTTATTTATGCTTTTCTACAAAATATTGTTATGTACCCACTGATGGAGCCAATGACTTGTGAGCACTTTTCAATGTGCAGAAGTTTAGAACGCTTTAAAATAAAGAGCTCCAATGGAGCACTTTTTGTCTAAATGATTTCATTCATGTTTTATACTCTCGCCTATTTTCTATACAACAATGAATATGATTGGCATCATTTTTTTTTATGCTTTTTTACAAAATATTGTTATGTACTTACTGATGGAGCCAATGACTTGTGAGCACTTTTCAAGGTGCAGAAGTTTAGAACGCTTTAAAATAAAGAGCTCCAATGGAGCACTTTTTGTCTAAATGATTTCATTCATGTTTTATACTCTCGCCAATTTTCTATACAACAATGAATATGATTGGCATCATTTTTTTTTATGCTTTTCTACAAAATATTGTTATGTACCCACTGATGGAGCCAATGACTTGTGAGCACTTTTCAAGGTGCAGAAGTTTAGAACGCTTTAAAATAAAGAGCTCCGATGGAGCACTTTTTGTCTAAATGATTTCATTCATGTTTTATTCTCTCGCCAATTTTCTATACAACAATGAATATGATTGGCATCATTTTTTATGCTTTTCTACAAAATATTGTTATGTACCCACTGATGGAGCCAATGACTTGTGAGCACTTTTCAAGGTGCAGAAGTTTAGAACGCTTTAAAATAAAGAGCTCCAATGGAGCACTTTTTGTCTAAATGATTTCATTCATGTTTTATACTCTCGCCAATTTTCTATACAACAATGAATATGATTGGCATCATTTTTTTTTATGCTTTTCTACAAAATATTGTTATGTACCCACTGATGGAGCCAATGACTTGTGAGCACTTTTCAAGGTGCAGAAGTTTAGAACGCTTTAAAATAAAGAGCTCCAATGGAGCACTTTTTCTCTATATGATTTCATTTATGTTTTATACTCTCGCCAATTTTCTATACAACGATGAATATGATTGGCATCATTTTTTATTTATGCTTTTTTCAAAATATTGTTTTGTACTCACTGATGGAGCCAATGACTTGTGAGCACTTTTCAAGGTGCGGAAGTTTAGAACGCTTTTAAATAAAGAGCTCCAATGGAGCACTTTTTCTCTAAATGATTTCATTCATGTTTTATACTCTCGCCAATTTTCTATACAACAATGAATATGATTGGCATCCTTTTTTATTTATGCTTTTCTTCAAATATTGTTATGTACCCACTGATGGAGCCAATGACTTGTGAGCACTTTTCAAGGTGCGGAAGTTTAGAACGCTTTTAAATAAAGAGCTCCAATGGAGCACTTTTTGTCTAAATGATTTCATTCATGTTTTATACTCTCGCTAATTTTCTATACAACAATGAATATGATTGGCTTCATTATTTTTTATGCTTTTCTACAAAATATTGTTATGTACCCACTGATGGAGCCAATGACTTGTGAGCACTTTTCAAGGTGCAGAAGTTTAGAACGCTTTAAAATAAAGAGCTCCAATGGAGCACTTTTTCTCTAAATGATTTCATTCATGTTTTATACTCTCGCCAATTTTCTATACAACAATGAATATGATTGGCATCATTTTTTTTTATGCTTTTCTACAAAATATTGTTATGTACCCACTGATGGAGCCAATGACTTGTGAGCACTTTTCAAGGTGCAGAAGTTAGAACGCTTTAAAATAAAGAGCTCCAATGGAGCACTTTTTCTCTAAATGATTTCATTCATGTTTTATACTCTCGCCAATTTTCTATACAACAATGAATATGATTGGCATCATTTTTTTTTATGCTTTTCTACAAAATATTGTTATGTACCCACTGATGGAGCCAATGACTTGTGAGCACTTTTCAAGGTGCAGAAGTTAGAACGCTTTAAAATAAAGAGCTCCAATGGAGCACTTTTTCTCTAAATGATTTCATTCATGTTTTATACTCTCGCCAATTTTCTATACAACAATGAATATGATTGGCATCATTTTTTTTTATGCTTTTCTACAAAATATAGTTATGTACCCACTGATGGAGCCAATGACTTGTGAGCACTTTTCAAGGTGCAGAAGTTTAGAACGCTTTAAAATAAAGAGCTCCAATGGAGCACTTTTTCTCTAAATGATTTCATTCATGTTTTATACTCTCGCCAATTTTCTATACAACAATGAATATGATTGGCATCATTTTTTTTTATGCTTTTCTACAAAATATTGTTATGTACCCACTGATGGAGCCAATGACTTGTGAGCACTTTTCAAGGTGCAGAAGTTTAGAACGCTTTAAAATAAAGAGCTCCAATGGAGCACTTTTTCTCTAAATGATTTCATTCATGTTTTATACTCTCGCCAATTTTCTATACAACAATGAATATGATTGGCATCATTTTTTATTTATGCTTTTCTACAAAATATTGTTATGTACCCACTGATGGAGCCAATGACTTGTGAGCACTTTTCAAGGTGCAGAAGTTTAGAACGCTTTAAAATAAAGAGCTCCAATGGAGCACTTTTTCTCTAAATGATTTCATTCATGTTTTATACTCTCGCCAATTTTCTATACAACAATGAATATGATTGGCATCATTTTTTTTTATGCTTTTCTACAAAATATTGTTATGTACCCACTGATGGAGCCAATGACTTGTGAGCACTTTTCAAGGTGCAGAAGTTTAGAACGCTTTAAAATAAAGAGCTCCAATGGAGCACTTTTTCTCTAAATGA
Organism: Oxytricha trifallax; assembly: GCA_000711775.1. Classification (NCBI taxonomy): domain Eukaryota; phylum Ciliophora; class Spirotrichea; order Sporadotrichida; family Oxytrichidae; genus Oxytricha; species Oxytricha trifallax. Next base: position 16,947 of record ARYC01005907.1, on the reverse strand, counting down.
TTTCATTCATGTTTTATACTCTCGCCAATTTTCTATACAACAATGAATATGATTGGCATCATTATTTTTTATGCTTTTCTACAAAATATAGTTATGTACCCACTGATGGAGCCAATGACTTGTGAGCACTTTTCAAGGTGCAGAAGTTTAGAACGCTTTAAAAATAAAGAGCTCCAATGGAGCACTTTTTCTCTAAATGATTTCATTCATGTTTTATACTCTCGCCAATTTTCTATACAACAATGAATATGATTGGCATCATTTTTTATTTATGCTTTTCTACAAAATATTGTTATGTACCCACTGATGGAGCCAATGACTTGTGAGCACTTTTCAAGGTGCAGAAGTTTAGAACGCTTTAAAATAAAGAGCTCCAATGGAGCACTTTTTCTCTAAATGATTTCATTCATGTTTTATACTCTCGCCAATTTTCTATACAACAATGAATATGATTGGCATCATTATTTTTTATGCTTTTCTACAAAATATTGTTATGTACCCACTGATGGAGCCAATGACTTGTGAGCACTTTTCAAGGTGCAGAAGTTTAGAACGCTTTAAAAATAAAGAGCTCCAATGGAGCACTTTTTCTCTAAATGATTTCATTCATGTTTTATACTCTCGCCAATTTTCTATACAACAATGAATATGATTGGCATCATTTTTTATTTATGCTTTTCTACAAAATATTGTTATGTACCCACTGATGGAGCCAATGACTTGTGAGCACTTTTCAAGGTGCAGAAGTTAGAACGCTTTAAAATAAAGAGCTCCAATGGAGCACTTTTTCTCTAAATGATTTCATTCATGTTTTATACTCTCGCCAATTTTCTATACAACAATGAATATGATTGGCATCATTTTTTATTTATGCTTTTCTACAAAATATTGTTATGTACCCACTGATGGAGCCAATGACTTGTGAGCACTTTTCAAGGTGCAGAAGTTTAGAACGCTTTAAAATAAAGAGCTCCAATGGAGCACTTTTTCTCTAAATGATTTCATTCATGTTTTATACTCTCGCCAATTTTCTATACAACAATGAATATGATTGGCATCATTTTTTATTTATGCTTTTCTACAAAATATTGTTATGTACCCACTGATGGAGCCAATGACTTGTGAGCACTTTTCAAGGTGCAGAAGTTTAGAACGCTTTAAAATAAAGAGCTCCAATGGAGCACTTTTTCTCTAAATGATTTCATTCATGTTTTATACTCTCGCCAATTTTCTATACAACAATGAATATGATTGGCATCATTTTTTATTTATGCTTTTCTACAAAATATTGTTATGTACCCACTGATGGAGCCAATGACTTGTGAGCACTTTTCAAGGTGCAGAAGTTTAGAACGCTTTAAAATAAAGAGCTCCAATGGAGCACTTTTTCTCTAAATGATTTCATTCATGTTTTATACTCTCGCCAATTTTCTATACAACAATGAATATGATTGGCATCATTTTTTATTTATGCTTTTCTACAAAATATTGTTATGTACCCACTGATGGAGCCAATGACTTGTGAGCACTTTTCAAGGTGCAGAAGTTAGAACGCTTTAAAATAAAGAGCTCCAATGGAGCACTTTTTCTCTAAATGATTTCATTCATGTTTTATACTCTCGCCAATTTTCTATACAACAATGAATATGATTGGCATCATTATTTTTTATGCTTTTCTACAAAATATAGTTATGTACCCACTGATGGAGCCAATGACTTGTGAGCACTTTTCAAGGTGCAGAAGTTTAGAACGCTTTAAAAATAAAGAGCTCCAATGGAGCACTTTTTCTCTAAATGATTTCATTCATGTTTTATACTCTCGCCAATTTTCTATACAACAATGAATATGATTGGCATCATTTTTTTTTATGCTTTTCTACAAAAATATTGTTATGTACCCACTGATGGAGCCAATGACTTGTGAGCACTTTTCAAGGTGCAGAAGTTTAGAACGCTTTAAAATAAAGAGCTCCAATGGAGCACTTTTTCTCTAAATGATTTCATTCATGTTTTATACTCTCGCCAATTTTCTATACAACAATGAATATGATTGGCATCATTATTTTTTATGCTTTTCTACAAAATATTGTTATGTACCCACTGATGGAGCCAATGACTTGTGAGCACTTTTCAAGGTGCAGAAGTTTAGAACGCTTTAAAATAAAGAGCTCCAATGGAGCACTTTTTCTCTAAATGATTTCATTCATGTTTTATACTCTCGCCAATTTTCTATACAACAATGAATATGATTGGCATCATTATTTTTTATGCTTTTCTACAAAATATTGTTATGTACCCACTGATGGAGCCAATGACTTGTGAGCACTTTTCAAGGTGCAGAAGTTTAGAACGCTTTAAAATAAAGAGCTCCAATGGAGCACTTTTTCTCTAAATGATTTCATTCATGTTTTATACTCTCGCCAATTTTCTATACAACAATGAATATGATTGGCATCATTATTTTTTATGCTTTTCTACAAAATATTGTTATGTACCCACTGATGGAGCCAATGACTTGTGAGCACTTTTCAAGGTGCAGAAGTTTAGAACGCTTTAAAATAAAGAGCTCCAATGGAGCACTTTTTCTCTAAATGATTTCATTCATGTTTTATACTCTCGCCAATTTTTCTATACAACAATGAATATGATTGGCATCATTATTTTTTATGCTTTTCTACAAAATATAGTTATGTACCCACTGATGGAGCCAATGACTTGTGAGCACTTTTCAAGGTGCAGAAGTTTAGAACGCTTTAAAAATAAAGAGCTCCAATGGAGCACTTTTTCTCTAAATGATTTCATTCATGTTTTATACTCTCGCCAATTTTCTATACAACAATGAATATGATTGGCATCATTATTTTTTATGCTTTTCTACAAAATATTGTTATGTACCCACTGATGGAGCCAATGACTTGTGAGCACTTTTCAAGGTGCAGAAGTTTAGAACGCTTTAAAATAAAGAGCTCCAATGGAGCACTTTTTCTCTAAATGATTTCATTCATGTTTTATACTCTCGCCAATTTTCTATACAACAATGAATATGATTGGCATCATTATTTTTTATGCTTTTCTACAAAATATTGTTATGTACCCACTGATGGAGCCAATGACTTGTGAGCACTTTTCAAGGTGCAGAAGTTTAGAACGCTTTAAAATAAAGAGCTCCAATGGAGCACTTTTTCTCTAAATGATTTCATTCATGTTTTATACTCTCGCCAATTTTCTATACAACAATGAATATGATTGGCATCATTATTTTTTATGCTTTTCTACAAAATATTGTTATGTACCCACTGATGGAGCCAATGACTTGTGAGCACTTTTCAAGGTGCAGAAGTTTAGAACGCTTTAAAATAAAGAGCTCCAATGGAGCACTTTTTCTCTAAATGATTTCATTCATGTTTTATACTCTCGCCAATTTTCTATACAACAATGAATATGATTGGCATCATTATTTTTTATGCTTTTCTACAAAATATAGTTATGTACCCACTGATGGAGCCAATGACTTGTGAGCACTTTTCAAGGTGCAGAAGTTTAGAACGCTTTAAAAATAAAGAGCTCCAATGGAGCACTTTTTCTCTAAATGATTTCATTCATGTTTTATACTCTCGCCAATTTTCTATACAACAATGAATATGATTGGCATCATTATTTTTTATGCTTTTCTACAAAATATTGTTATGTACCCACTGATGGAGCCAATGACTTGTGAGCACTTTTCAAGGTGCAGAAGTTTAGAACGCTTTAAAATAAAGAGCTCCAATGGAGCACTTTTTCTCTAAATGATTTCATTCATGTTTTATACTCTCGCCAATTTTCTATACAACAATGAATATGATTGGCATCATTTTTTATTTATGCTTTTCTACAAAATATTGTTATGTACCCACTGATGGAGCCAATGACTTGTGAGCACTTTTCAAGGTGCAGAAGTTTAGAACGCTTTAAAATAAAGAGCTCCAATGGAGCACTTTTTCTCTAAATGATTTCATTCATGTTTTATACTCTCGCCAATTTTCTATACAACAATGAATATGATTGGCATCATTTTTTATTTATGCTTTTCTACAAAATATTGTTATGCACCCACTGATGGAGCCAATGACTTGTGAGCACTTTTCAAGGTGCAGAAGTTAGAACGCTTTAAAATAAAGAGCTCCAATGGAGCACTTTTTCTCTAAATGATTTCATTCATGTTTTATACTCTCGCCAATTTTCTATACAACAATGAATATGATTGGCATCATTTTTTATTTATGCTTTTCTACAAAATATTGTTATGTACCCACTGATGGAGCCAATGACTTGTGAGCACTTTTCAAGGTGCAGAAGTTTAGAACGCTTTAAAATAAAGAGCTCCAATGGAGCACTTTTTCTCTAAATGATTTCATTCATGTTTTATACTCTCGCCAATTTTCTATACAACAATGAATATGATTGGCATCATTTTTTATTTATGCTTTTCTACAAAATATTGTTATGTACCCACTGATGGAGCCAATGACTTGTGAGCACTTTTCAAGGTGCAGAAGTTTAGAACGCTTTAAAATAAAGAGCTCCAATGGAGCACTTTTTCTCTAAATGATTTCATTCATGTTTTATACTCTCGCCAATTTTCTATACAACAATGAATATGATTGGCATCATTTTTTATTTATGCTTTTCTACAAAATATTGTTATGTACCCACTGATGGAGCCAATGACTTGTGAGCACTTTTCAAGGTGCAGAAGTTTAGAACGCTTTAAAATAAAGAGCTCCAATGGAGCACTTTTTCTCTAAATGATTTCATTCATGTTTTATACTCTCGCCAATTTTCTATACAACAATGAATATGATTGGCATCATTTTTTATTTATGCTTTTCTACAAAATATTGTTATGTACCCACTGATGGAGCCAATGACTTGTGAGCACTTTTCAAGGTGCAGAAGTTTAGAACGCTTTAAAATAAAGAGCTCCAATGGAGCACTTTTTCTCTAAATGATTTCATTCATGTTTTATACTCTCGCCAATTTTCTATACAACAATGAATATGATTGGCATCATTTTTTATTTATGCTTTTCTACAAAATATTGTTATGTACCCACTGATGGAGCCAATGACTTGTGAGCACTTTTCAAGGTGCAGAAGTTTAGAACGCTTTAAAATAAAGAGCTCCAATGGAGCACTTTTTCTCTAAATGATTTCATTCATGTTTTATACTCTCGCCAATTTTCTATACAACAATGAATATGATTGGCATCATTTTTTATTTATGCTTTTCTACAAAATATTGTTATGTACCCACTGATGGAGCCAATGACTTGTGAGCACTTTTCAAGGTGCAGAAGTTTAGAACGCTTTAAAATAAAGAGCTCCAATGGAGCACTTTTTCTCTAAATGATTTCATTCATGTTTTATACTCTCGCCAATTTTCTATACAACAATGAATATGATTGGCATCATTTTTTATTTATGCTTTTCTACAAAATATTGTTATGTACCCACTGATGGAGCCAATGACTTGTGAGCACTTTTCAAGGTGCAGAAGTTTAGAACGCTTTAAAATAAAGAGCTCCAATGGAGCACTTTTTCTCTAAATGATTTCATTCATGTTTTATACTCTCGCCAATTTTCTATACAACAATGAATATGATTGGCATCATTTTTTATTTATGCTTTTCTACAAAATATTGTTATGTACCCACTGATGGAGCCAATGACTTGTGAGCACTTTTCAAGGTGCAGAAGTTTAGAACGCTTTAAAATAAAGAGCTCCAATGGAGCACTTTTTCTCTAAATGATTTCATTCATGTTTTATACTCTCGCCAATTTTCTATACAACAATGAATATGATTGGCATCATTTTTTATGCTTTTCTACAAAATATTGTTATGTACCCACTGATGGAGCCAATGACTTGTGAGCACTTTTCAAGGTGCAGAAGTTTAGAACGCTTTAAAATAAAGAGCTCCAATGGAGCACTTTTTGTCTAAATGATTTCATTCATGTTTTATACTCTCGCCAATTTTCTATACAACAATGAATATGATTGGCATCATTATTTTTTATGCTTTTCTACAAAATATTGTTATGTACCCACTGATGGAGCCAATGACTTGTGAGAGCACTTTTCAAGGTGCAGAAGTTTAGAACGCTTTAAAATAAAGAGCTCCAATGGAGCACTTTTTGTCTAAATGATTTCATTCATGTTTTATACTCTCGCCAATTTTCTATACAACAATGAATATGATTGGCATCATTATTTTTTATGCTTTTCTACAAAATATTGTTATGTACCCACTGATGGAGCCAATGACTTGTGAGCACTTTTCAAGGTGCAGAAGTTTAGAACGCTTTAAAATAAAGAGCTCCAATGGAGCACTTTTTCTCTAAATGATTTCATTCATGTTTTATACTCTCGCCAATTTTCTATACAACAATGAATATGATTGGCATCATTATTTTTTATGCTTTTCTACAAAATATTGTTATGTACCCACTGATGGAGCCAATGACTTGTGAGCACTTTTCAAGGTGCGGAAGTTTAGAACGCTTTAAAATAAAGAGCTCCAATGGAGCACTTTTTCTCTAAATGATTTCATTCATGTTTTATACTCTCGCCAATTTTCTATACAACAATGAATATGATTGGCATCATTTTTTATTTATGCTTTTCTACAAAAATAGTGTTATGTACCCACTGATGGAGCCAATGACTTGTGAGCACTTTTCAATGTGCAGAAGTTTAGAACGCTTTAAAATAAAGAGCTCCAATGGAGCACTTTTTCTCTAAATGATTTCATTCATGTTTTATACTCTCGCCAATTTTCTATACAACAATGAATATGATTGGCATCATTTTTTATTTATGCTTTTCTACAAAATATTGTTATGTACCCACTGATGGAGCCAATGACTTGTGAGCACTTTTCAAGGTGCAGAAGTTTAGAACGCTTTAAAATAAAGAGCTCCAATGGAGCACTTTTTGTCTAAATGATTTCATTCATGTTTTATACTCTCGCCAATTTTCTATACAACAATGAATATGATTGGCATCATTATTTTTTATGCTTTTCTACAAAATATTGTTATGTACCCACTGATGGAGCCAATGACTTGTGAGCACTTTTCAAGGTGCAGAAGTTTAGAACGCTTTAAAATAAAGAGCTCCAATGGAGCACTTTTTGTCTAAATGATTTCATTTATGTTTTATACTCTCGCCAATTTTCTATACAACAATGAATATGATTGGCATCATTTTTTATGCTTTTCTACAAAATATTGTTATGTACCCACTGATGGAGCCTATGACTTGTGAGCACTTTTCAAGTTGCAAGGTTAGAACGCTTTAAAATAAAGAGCTCCAATGGAGCACTTTTTTTCTAAATGATTTCATTCATGTTTTATACTCTCGCCTATTTTCTATACAACAATGAATATGATTGGCATCATTTTTTATTTATGCTTTTTTACAAAATATTGTTATGTACTTACTGATGGAGCCAATGACTTGTGAGCACTTTTCAAGGTGCAGAAGTTAGAACGCTTTAAAATAAAGAGCTCCAATGGAGCACTTTTTCTCTAAATGATTTCATTCATGTTTTATACTCTCGCCAATTTTCTATACAACAATGAATATGATTGGCATCATTTTTTATTTATGCTTTTCTACAAAATTTGTTATGTACCCACTGATGGAGCCAATGACTTGTGAGCACTTTTCAAGGTGCAGAAGTTAGAACGCTTTAAAATAAAGAGCTCCGATGGAGCACTCTCTAAATGATTTCATTCATGTTTTATACTCTCGCCAATTTTCTATACAACAATGAATATGATTGGCATCATTATTTTTTATGCTTTTCTACAAAATATAGTTATGTACCCACTGATGGTTCCAATGACTTGTGAGCACTTTTCAAGGTGCAGAAGTTTAGAACGCTTTAAAATAAAGAGCTCCAATGGAGCACTTTTTCTCTAAATGATTTCATTCATGTTTTATACTCTCGCAATTTTCTATACAACAATGAATATGATTGGCATCATTTTTTTTTATGCTTTTCTACAAAATATTGTTATGTACCCACTGATGGAGCCAATGACTTGTGAGCACTTTTCAAGTTGCAATGTTAGAACGCTTTAAAATAAAGAGCTCCAATGGAGCACTTTTTCTCTAAATGATTTCATTCATGTTTTATACTCTCGCCAATTATCTATACAACAATGAATATGATTGGCATCATTATTTTTTATGCTTTTCTACAAAATATAGTTATGTACCCACTGATGGAGCCAATGACTTGTGAGCACTTTTCAAGGTGCAGAAGTTTAGAACGCTTTAAAAATAAAGAGCTCCAATGGAGCACTTTTTCTCTTAAATGATTTCATTCATGTTTTATAACTCTCGCCAATTTTCTATACAACAATGAATATGATTGGCATCATTATTTTTTATGCTTTTCTACAAAATATAGTTATGTACCCACTGATGGAGCCAATGACTTGTGAGCACTTTTCAAGGTGCAGAAGTTTAGAACGCTTTAAAAATAAAGAGCTCCAATGGAGCACTTTTTCTCTAAATGATTTCATTCATGTTTTATACTCTCGCCCAATTTTCTATACAACAATGAATATGATTGGCATCATTATTTTTTATGCTTTTCTACAAAATATAGTTATGTACCCACTGATGGAGCCAATGACTTGTGAGCACTTTTCAAGGTGCAGAAGTTTAGAACGCTTTAAAAATAAAGAGCTCCAATGGAGCACTTTTTCTTCTAAATGATTTCATTCATGTTTTATACTCTCGCCAATTTTCTATACAACAATGAATATGATTGGCATCATTTTTTATTTATGCTTTTCTACAAAAATAGTGTTATGTACCCACTGATGGAGCCAATGACTTGTGAGCACTTTTCAAGGTGCAGAAGTTTAGAACGCTTTAAAATAAAGAGCTCCAATGGAGCACTTTTTGTCTAAATGATTTCATTCATGTTTTATACTCTCGCCAATTTTCTATACAACAATGAATATGATTGGCATCATTATTTTTTATGCTTTTCTACAAAATATTGTTATGTACCCACTGATGGAGCCAATGACTTGTGAGCCACTTTTCAAGGTGCAGAAGTTTAGAACGCTTTAAAATAAAGAGCTCCAATGGAGCACTTTTTGTCTAAATGATTTCATTCATGTTTTATACTCTCGCCAATTTTCTATACAACAATGAATATGATTGGCATCATTATTTTTTATGCTTTTCTACAAAATATTGTTATGTACCCCACTGATGGAGCCAATGACTTGTGAGCACTTTTCAAGGTGCAGAAGTTTAGAACGCTTTAAAATAAAGAGCTCCAATGGAGCACTTTTTGTCTAAATGATTTCATTCATGTTTTATACTCTCGCCAATTTTCTATACAACAATGAATATGATTGGCATCATTATTTTTTATGCTTTTCTACAAAATATTGTTATGTACCCACTGATGGAGCCAATGACTTGTGAGCACTTTTCAAGGTGCAGAAGTTAGAACGCTTTAAAATAAAGAGCTCCAACAAAACCCCAAAACCCCTGAAGTTGTTTGATTGAGTTTTTGATTGATGAAAGTAGACTATTAACGCATGCTTTATTAGGATTTTAATAAGGTTTATATAGGGGTTAATGGTTTAAATATCAGTAATTTAAGTAAGAATATGCGAGGTTTGGGATCAGTTTATGACAGTGAATATATAGATTTATAGTTTAAGTTGCGTTATGGATGCAATGATTATAGTGATCAACTCAGACCTATTCTAAATTACACATCTATTGCAAGACTGCTCCATAAATCTCCTGCTACTGTTAGGTCACACTGTCTATTAGCATTGAATTTAAAGAGATAGCATCTTAATTATAAGCCTAAAAGACCTTTAAAATTCTAGTAGTATCATATCGATTATCTTATTAATGATAAGACTCTAAAATACTGAGCTCATTTCTCTCTGGCTTAGAGGGCTGTGATGTTTCATCGCCAATTTCCTGAGCTACACATCTCTGCATAATCCATAGCTAATATCTATAAAAAGAAAGGTATATCTTACAAGACAGTCAATCGCATTAAGAGAGTGATTGACTTTAATGTTCCATTTTATAAGGATAATTTAAATTATATATTCGATTAAATGCAGAGGGCTAAAGAGCATAATATAAAGTTCATACATGCTGATGAGGCAGTATTCACGTTTAATACCTTCATATCGAGGTCTTGGCATAAGAGGTACAGCAACATAGAAGTTTATGATCAAAAGATTAAGGTATCAACTCATGCAATCCTTGGTGGAATCAGTGAAGATAGTGGGATTGAGACTTATGTTATCCACCCTCGCTCTATTAAGACTGAATAATATATTAAATTTTTGCAATAGCTAAGAGATAAGTATGCTGAATAAGAAATTATCCTGTTTGTTGATAACTTATCAGTTCATAAAACTAAAGACTCAAGGAAGAATATGAAAGGCTAAACATAACCTGTATTTAATGTTCCTTATAGCCCTCAATTCAATGGAATTGAACTATATTGGGGCCTATTAAAAGGCCACTACAAGAAACTTCTGCTCTATCATCTGATACACGATCTGAAGATAGATACAGTAGATTTTATTAAGAGTGCTGCTAAAAGAGTCAGCGATGATAAAGCAAAAGTATGCGCAAGAGAAGGGAGATTTTGTGTTTATAAATAAGTTTTAGATTTAAACGAATGAATAAGTTCACATATTAAATTTGCCCGTAAAGGGATTTGGCTTCTCTTTCTTTTCTTCCTCTTAATTCTTGCTTGGGCCCATGTTTCTTCTCTTAGTGCCAGCTCCTGCATCTATGTTCATCTCTTCAGGCTTTTATAAATCTTTGAAAAGTCTCTTACTCAATTCATGCTTTACTTGAGACTTTCTCTCTCTGTTTAATTTGCTGCGCTCTTTCATCAAATATATAGCAGTACCAGGTTTTCTATAAAGTTAGAAGTCTATGCTTACTTGAGATGAATGGATGCTTCTGCAGTTCCTACAGCCATGAGTCACTGATTTTGATTCCCTGCTTCTTTTTCTCTTCAGGAGAGATGCTGTAGCGTTTCTTATGAGCCTCTTAAATTACTTCACTTAAGTACTCTGGTTTAAGAGTTCCAAGAACTTCAAAGAAGAAGTTTCTCTCTGGCAACTTATTTGAGAGTTGTAACTTTGATGGTAGGTACAGAGCAACATCTGGATCACTCATCGCATCATCATAGAGATTTGTCACTGAGATTTCAGGGTAGTTAGGTATCTCAATCATCTTTATTTCATTGGTCTTAAAAGCTTTTTTCTCTTCACTTAGTAAGGCTTTTAAGAATGATATTTTTGTTCCTTCCTGAGTTGGCAAGAACAATCCACCTATGGTTAATATATTAGTATTTGATAAAAGCTTACCTTGCTATACCAAATATCTATAGAGGTCCTCCCTTACTTCGAAATTTCTCCTATCAATTCTTGAGATTGTATTCTCTTCATTGCATCATTCATAGACTCCATCTTGCTTCCACTTTCTATAAATGTTTATGAAATTTAAAATTATGGATATCCATTCTAAACTTACTAAAATTTTACTACTAAATAGAGAGATCCAACTGGAGGTCAACATGAAAAAGATAGTAAGAGAAAGATGGAAGAACTTTCTCCTAGTTTCAAAGTTTGACTTCCATTTTTATCAAACTTTCTCCATTAAATTGCTCCTAATAATAATTAATTTAATTAGTGGTGCTCCTAATTTATTTAAAACTTAATTAGGTGGTTATATTAAAGTTCAAAACCGTATTAGGAGGTACATTAAAAAAATTAAATTTTAAAATCTCCACTCCTAAATTTACAAGAACAGCTTTAGGAGCACCACCTAACTTCACAAAACACATTTAGGTGCATTTTAATGAATAAAATGGATGAATTAGTTTATAATTTTTCACTAAATCTAAGAAATATAAAACTAATGTCTCGTACTCTGTTCTCATTATACCTCTCTAAACCTTTGAGAATATGCTCTTACTCTTGTATAAAGGTAGAATTTAAATAGCTTGTATAATTATTAATAGTATTTATTTATAAAATGAGCGGTAACTTACTTAGAAAAGCGGCATTGCTTGGCATTAGCCAGCAAAAACTTTCTTTCATGAATCAAATGAAAATTGAGATTTGCGATGCCTCTACCTAGTACGAACCTGAAATTTTCTAACTTTAGGTATCAGACTTTGAATAGCAATTCAGTTTTTAAATAGAAATGCAGAGCTAAGAAATTTAATGCGAAGTTCCAATGAAAATGGTTGAAGAGGAGGAAGAGAAAAAAGAAATAAAAGCATTACATTTATGTGAGGAGTATGAGAAGAACTTCACTTATAAATCTGCTCTTAAGCGTCATATCTTAGAGCAGCATTCTAACAAGCCCAAGCTCTATCTTAAGCTTGATAAGATAGATGGAAAATATTTCTGCCCTTACTGCAATAAGTAATACAATCATTCAAGGGATCTAAAAAGTTCATCTATAATACCATCATGGCAAGAAGTTTGAAGTAATAGATCCAGAGACTGGTGAGGTCTTCCTTTAAAAAAGAAAGCCAAGAGACCCTTTAGAAACTTTGGAAAAAAGAGTAAAGAAAGAAAATAAACTTATTAAAGCAGTAAGAAACCTCCCAGCCTCAGAGATAGTAAAAATCACTCTTAAGATGCACGCACTTAAACTCCCAATATTGAATATAATTGACCTTAAAGAGTGTAAAGAAAGTTATCTTATCCTTGAGGATAATTTTGAGAAGAAAGTGATAACAGATAAGTAGTTCGCATACAAGATATATCCGTTCAACAACTTCAAATGCGATGACAAGTATCAAATGGAATTCGTAAATGAATACCAAGCACTACGAAGTCAAGAGATAGATAGTGCAGATTTATAATAAAGCTCGATGCTATTCTGCTTGCTCAAGATCATGTAGCTTTTCGTCTTCCTCTATATTAAATGACATAAAGAGACTACATTTAAGATTAAAGGACACCAAAGTAGTTACCTCTTATTCTTACAAATGTTTGCAAAGGCATTGAGGAGCTGCACACTCTTGGATATGTTCATAGAGATTTGAAGCCTGAGAATATAATGCTTGACTTTTAACCTCTCAGAGTAGTAATAATAGATTTCAATAGATCATAGAGAGTTGAAGCTTCAGGACTTGGCAACGTGTATGGTACTCCTGGATACTTTCCGGAAAGAGAGGACTGGAGAGATGGTGATATTAAGTGGGATATATGGGCTCTAGCAGCAATTATTTGTGAATGCTATATGGCAAAAATGATTACTATAGCTGCAAAAGAGAGAAAGATTCAAAACAGAGAATACAGCAATATCTAGACTAGAATAAGATAAAAGGCAGAATGAAAGACATGGCTGAGTAGATAATTATTAAGCCTAATCACAGAGCTTACCATACAATAGACTAAATTGTAAGTTGGATAGGAGATAAAGTTTAGAAAGCTGCCTCATGATGCTAAAGTACTGTTTGAGTGAATAATAAAAATAAAACACTTGCATTACACACTAATTTATATTACATTATAACCCTAAACCCCTACATAAACCCTATCAAAACCCTAATATAGCATGCGTTAATAGTCTACTTTCATCAATCAAAAACTGAATTAAACAACTTAAGGGGTTTTGGGGTTTTGAATGGGAGCACTTTTTCTCTAAATGATTTCATTCATGTTTTATACTCTCGCCAATTTTCTATACAACAATGAATATGATTGGCATCATTTTTTATTTATGCTTTTCTACAAAATATTGTTATGCAACCCACTGATGGAGCCAATGACTTGTGAGCACTTTTCAAGGTGCAGAAGTTTAGAACGCTTTAAAATAAAGAGCTCCAATGGAGCACTTTTTGTCTAAATGATTTCATTCATGTTTTATACTCTCGCCAATTTTCTATACAACAATGAATATGATTGGCATCATTATTTTTTATGCTTTTCTACAAAATATTGTTATGTACCCACCTGATGGAGCCCAATGACTTGTGAGCACTTTTCAAGGTGCAGAAGTTTAGAACGCTTTAAAATAAAGAGCTCCAATGGAGCACTTTTTGTCTAAATGATTTCATTCATGTTTTATACTCTCGCCAATTTTCTATACAACAATGAATATGATTGGCATCATTATTTTTTATGCTTTTCTACAAAATATTGTTATGTACCCACTGATGGAGCCAATGACTTGTGAGCACTTTTCAAGGTGCAGAAGTTTAGAACGCTTTAAAATAAAGAGCTCCAATGGAGCACTTTTTCTCTAAATGATTTCATTTATGTTTTATACTCTCGCAATTTTCTATACAACAATGAATATGATTGGCATCATTTTTTATTTATGCTTTTCTACAAAATATTGTTATGTACCCACTGACGGAGCCAATGACTTGTGACCACTTTTCACGGTGCAGAAGTTTAGAACGCTTTAAAATAAAGAGCACCAATGGAGCACTTTTTCTCTAAATGATTTCATTCATGTTTTATACTCTCGCCAATTTTCTATACAACAATGAATATGATTGGCATCATTTCGTATTTATGCTTTTCTACAAAATATTGTTATGTACCCACTGATGGAGCCAATGACTTGTGAGCACTTTTCAAGGTGCAGAAGTTTAGAACGCTTTAAAATAAAGAGCTCCAATGGAGCACTTTTTGTCTAAATGATTTCATTCATGTTTTATACTCTCGCCAATTTTCTATACAACAATGAATATGATTGGCATCATTATTTTTTATGCTTTTCTACAAAATATTGTTATGTACCCACTGATGGAGCCAATGACTTGTGAGCACTTTTCAAGGTGCAGAAGTTTAGAACGCTTTAAAATAAAGAGCTCCAATGGAGCACTTTTTCTCTAAATGATTTCATTCATGTTTTTTACTCTCGCCAATTTTCTATACAACAATGAATATGATTGGCATCATTTTTTATGCTTTTCTACAAAATATTGTTATGTACCCACTGATGGAGCCTATGACTTGTGAGCACTTTTCAAGGTGCAGAAGTTTAGAACGCTTTAAAATAAAGAGCCCTCCAATGGAGCACTTTTTCTCTAAATGATTTCATTCATGTTTTATACTCTCGCCAATTTTCTATACAACAATGAATATGATTGGCATCATTTTTTATTTATGCTTTTCTACAAAATATTGTTATGCACCCACTGATGGAGCCAATGACTTGTGAGCACTTTTCAAGGTGCAGAAGTTAGAACGCTTTAAAATAAAGAGCTCCAATGGAGCACTTTTTCTCTAAATGATTTCATTCATGTTTTATACTCTCGCCAATTTTCTATACAACAATGAATATGATTGGCATCATTATTTTTTATGCTTTTCTACAAAATATAGTTATGTACCCACTGATGGAGCCAATGACTTGTGAGCACTTTTCAAGGTGCAGAAGTTTAGAACGCTTTAAAAATAAAGAGCTCCAATGGAGCACTTTTTCTCTAAATGATTTCATTCATGTTTTATACTCTCGCCAATTTTCTATACAACAATGAATATTATTGGCATCATTATTTTTTATGCTTTTCTACAAAATATTGTTATGAACCCACTGATGGAGCCAATGACTTGTGAGTACTTTTCAAGGTGCAGAAGTTTAGATTGCTTTAAAATAAAGAGCTCCAATGGACCACTTTTTCTCTAAATGATTTCATTTATTTTTAATACTCTCGCCAATTTTCTATACAACAATGAATATGATTGGCTTCATTATTTTTTATGCTTTTCTACAAAATATTGTTATGTACCCACTGATGGAGCCAATGACTTGTGAGCACTTTTTTTCAAGGTGCAGAAGTTTAGAACGCTTTAAAATAAAGAGCTCCAATGGAGCACTTTTTCTCTAAATGATTTCATTCATGTTTTATACTCTCGCCAATTTTCTATACAACAATGAATATGATTGGCATCATTATTTTTTATGCTTTTCTACAAAATATAGTTATGTACCCACTGATGGAGCCAATGACTTGTGAGCACTTTTCAAGGTGCAGAAGTTTAGAACGCTTTAAAAATAAAGAGCTCCAATGGAGCACTTTTTCTCTAAATGATTTCATTCATGTTTTATACTCTCGCCAATTTTCTATACAACAATGAATATGATTGGCATCATTTTTTATTTATGCTTTTCTACAAAATATTGTTATGTACCCACTGATGGAGCCAATGACTTGTGAGCACTTTTCAAGGTGCAGAAGTTTAGAACGCTTTAAAATAAAGAGCTCCAATGGAGCACTTTTTGTCTAAATGATTTCATTCATGTTTTATACTCTCGCCAATTTTCTATACAACAATGAATATGATTGGCATCATTATTTTTTATGCTTTTCTACAAAATATTGTTATGTACCCACTGATGATGCCAATGACTTGTGGAGCACTTTTCAAGGTGCAGAAGTTTAGAACGCTTTAAAATAAAGAGCTCCAATGGAGCACTTTTTGTCTAAATGATTTCATTCATGTTTTATACTCTCGCCAATTTTCTATACAACAATGAATATGATTGGCATCATTATTTTTTATGCTTTTCTACAAAATATTGTTATGTACCCACTGATGGAGCCAATGACTTGTGAGCACTTTTCAAGGTGCAGAAGTTTAGAACGCTTTAAAATAAAGAGCTCCAATGGAGCACTTTTTCTCTAAATGATTTCATTCATGTTTTTTACTCTCGCCAATTTTCTATACAACAATGAATATGATTGGCATCATTTTTTATGCTTTTCTACAAAATATTGTTATGTACCCACTGATGGAGCCTATGACTTGTGAGCACTTTTCAAGGTGCAGAAGTTTAGAACGCTTTAAAATAAAGAGCTCCAATGGAACACATTTTCTCTAAATGATTTCATTCATGTTTTATACTCTC
>ARYC01005906.1:0-19342 GCA_000711775.1 Oxytricha trifallax | reverse complement strand
CAAGATATTTTTATGGGAAGAAGGAATTAATTAAATTGTAGAAATAATCACTGAATAGTAATTAATTATAAATTTAAAATTAAGAGTCCCGCTTAATGAGCAAACCAGATCCCGGACAATCTCTAAAAGAATCCTTACAGGTAGACTTGGCCGACATTCATTTTAAGGAGCCTAACTTGTTTCATCTCAAATCCTCCGACCAAGAATTAATGAATTCCATGGAAATGGATTAACTGGACAGTTTATAGGACGAAATACATTAAGATGAAATGGTTATTGAGGATTTCAATATCGATATAGAGCAAAAATAGAATCAGGCAGAATTATAGAACAGCATCAAAGGTAAATAAAATTTCCAAAAGTCGTAATATTTGACTTTAGGTCATGAGAAATTGAACACACCATAAAAATCTAAGAGTAATACAGATACTAACACGTCTCCTCAATCAGCAGACAAGTTTTACGCAATGACAGACAATTTTGGAGAGAAATCCGAGATGCATGAAATTATCGACATCACTTATCACAGAAATATCAAAGGTATCAAGGGCAGGCAGTATTATTGTGTCTGGCAAAATCATGAACCATCCTGGGAATTTGAGAAGCTCATTAAATCACAATGCTAAACTTTAATAAGTAACTACTGGTTGAATATAGGGAAATTAAGTCTTAATAATACTCAAAGAAAGTTTCCTGATGATATGGAAGTCCTAAAGAAAAATAAATGCATGATTGAAGATGGGATTTAAGAACCAAATTTTAAGGTCGAGAAAAAGAGACACAGGACTAATAACTATATCTAACAAATCTCAATGACTTAAACTGACTAGTTAGAAAATTTACTAGAGCCAAATTAGCCCGTTATTAAGAGCAATTTTAATTAAATCTCTGTTTTACAGATCTCAAAGAAGAAACTGAAACTAAGTACTCCACTAAAAATTTAACCAAAAAAGAAATTAGATAGTTTAGATGAAAAAACTGGGTTGGAAAAATAATAATCGTATAATGAGGCTATAAGTTTATCTCAAGACAGTGATTTATGTAAGAGCCCATAGACTCTAAAAGCTCAAGATAAAAATGCAGGCATTACAGTTTATGAAGATTTAGAGACAGCTTTACTATCAAATATTGGAAATTGGAAGAAACTAAAAAGATAGGGCAACAAAGACATATACAAATGTAACGAATGTGAAACTTTGCTTGAAGTTGAGAGGAAAGTGTTGGAATTCAAAGTAAGGCTTGTCAATTATGGATCAGACTAGATTCATCACAATTGGTTTGATGATTCCCATAAAGAGCCTTTTAGTAATAGAGAGGCAATTGATAGATCAGATAAAATACATACCAGTGCTGAGGCATTCATAAAACTTTAAATGAGAGAACGAAGAGGCAATTAGCCTACTGAGATTCTCGAATGCATGAGACGAGAAAGGCCTTAATTATATAAGTATTTCAGGCCCACTACAGATTAGATTGCTTACTACATAGTTAGCAACACTAGAGAGCTGACATCAAATATAGATGCATTTGATGGTCATAGAATAACAAGAAGCAATAAATCCACTACCCCAGTAAACAAATTCCCTATTGACCTCGATCACATGCCTAAAAAGAGAGACTAGAAATCTATAGAGAAAAAATAACAGGTTGAGTACTTTAAAAGTTTACTAGGCTAGATGAATGGCTCTTAACAAAACATTTCAGAAGAGATAAATATTCAAAGAGTTCAGTCTGAAGAGGAAAACGAAGATAAAATTATAGAAGAAAAGCCTTAATTACCAGTATAAGTTAAAACCTTAGTTTAAGATAAAATCTAAGTTGCTGAAAAACTTTCTAAGAAGCAATTTAAAGAGAATTCAGAGCCTAATACTGATTTTTAAGTTAAAAAACAAAAACTCCCTACCACTCCAGTGAACTAAAAAACCAATTTTAGATCCACTTCAGAAAACCTGAGAAACAAGAGAGTTAAGTTTAACACAGAGGTTGAAGAAGCAGTTTTTCAAAAAGTCTCTTCAGATGATGAACAGTACAATAAGTAAATAATTGAATATCTAAATAGCTAGAGAAGCAATCAAATGGATTATGATTAGGAAGACAAAGATGAAGAAGATTGTGAAATGAGAAGCGACAACAGTAATCTACATATTTAGGATAACTCATCATAAAATAAATCGATTGTGTAAGAAATAAAGAAAGAAAACATAAGTCCAGAGAAGAAATTTAGCCAATAAAGCGAAGACGAAGAGGCTATTCTTGCCAAAGATTTTGACAATATAAGTTCAGATGAAGAAGAATACTAAAATGGGAACTTTTTGGAGTATATAAAGCATGAGACTCTTAAAGCCCACAAAGAAAGAGAATTCGTGATTAATATTCTAAAATCTATTAAATGTTATTTATTACTCTCTCATTCTTTTTTCTCCTTATAAAAAGGAGATTAAATTTTAAATCTAGAGAGCCTAGAGGAAGCATATTCATAGATAAAGTAAAGAAAGTAGTGACAGCAGTTCAAAGGGATACTGGTAAATTCGACTACCTAATAGAGTGGGAACATTGCAAGAAGACAAAAATTACGCCAGCTACTTCTCTTGTCAGGGGCTCACACTTCGTATTTTCCAACCCATTGCAATACAGAAGGTATGTTGAATAAGTATTCATGGAGTCAGCACAGCATAAAGAAGGATTGATAGTGAAAAGTGAATCAATCCTGAATTAAAATACAATTAAATTTTGAGTAATTTAACAACTATATATCCAAAACTTAGAAAAAGAATTAAACGTTAAAAATTTATAAATTAATTAATCTTAAAAGAACCATAGACCACCTGTATCTTAATTATAATCCTTATTTTTGCTTTTTAAAATATGAATCAAATTAAATTGATAGACATCAGCACTTAGCTAATCAAGCGTGTCAAGTTATTATGATTTATCAACTGTATTCTTCTTAGCATCTTAAACATCTTACGCTATAAAAATTTACATAAAAATTTTAGAAATTTAACTAATTTTAATCAGTTAAAACTAAATTTAAAATAAATTGATTGTTGATCAAAGTCAAATCTATGTATGAAGCTTCACTATAAATTAATTTTCCGTTCATCTACCAATAAAATCTGAATGAAATATCTTAATATTAAGCTACTGTTTCATGGTAAATTGTCTGCTTTAATTATTTTAAAATTTCATATAATTGCTTGTATGATAAATCTATTATTAGCAGCAATAAACATAATACATTTTTACTCTAAATAATTAGTATTAAAAATAGAGATAAATAAAAAATCAAGTAAATGCTTGATAGAAAATAATTATACTGTTAAAGAGTGATTTATATAAATATACGACATATAAGATTATTTTGGTTTATTGAAAGAATTTGACCACTCAATAATTATTTTGAATTTACTAAACTTTATATATTGTAGGAATAGATTTGAAATTGGGATATTAATTTAAATTAAATTTATTATAAATTAAAATATCGCCAGTTAAAGTTGACCAATTTAAACGATCTTGGGCTCATTCGATAGGGAATTAAAAATTAGCTGACCTTATTATTGGAGGCACTATTTTATCGCATCCCTGGCGAGATAACTTGACTATAATTAAACACCTCTAAATTCAATAAATAATACAGTTACATTAAAGTCAAGTTATCTAATCAGGGATTCGATAAAATAGTACCGTTAATAATATAGTCTATCTAATTTTGTATACTCTATCGAAAGAGATGAAGATGCTCTAAATTGGTCAAACTTTAACCGTCAATAATTTAAATAATAATTAATTTAATATAAATGACTTTACCAAATTCATGTGTATTTCTACAATAATTTATTTCCTTAATAAAAATAAATTAATATTGTTTGATATAAATAAGACCACTATTTTCAAATGTTAAATGATTTAAATTTACTTCTTCAAATTGAATTTATGCAAACACAGAATTAATTATAAAATTACAATTCAATTTGCAGGAAAATAATTTTAATAAAATATTTATTTTATCATCAATTGCAACAAAAATTCCAATTTCCAGGTGAAGTCAAGTCTCTGATTATAGATTAATTAACTGTGATTTATTATAATTTAATGAAATTATTAACTAAGAAAGTTAATAGATAGGTAGTCCCAAATGAGTCGTAGCTTAAAGAAGGTGTTTAAACAACTCACTCTAAAATACACCAAAGGGACAAACTAACTTCTTTTTGAAGATAATGGGGCCGATTAATAAAATAATAGATAGATGAAAGTAAAAAGCATCTTTCAAATTCAGAGTTCGGCTAAGAGATCTTAGTAGCCTCAACCCCCCATTAAAACATCAGTTAACTTTGATAACATTAGTTTCAAAGAAATAACATGAGATGGACTTCACTTCCAGCAATCATGAAATCCAAGTCGGAAACAATCTTAAACTTAAGAAAGGTCATTGACGAAGTCTCCATTAAAAAGACTAGTCTCTTTTCCTTAGTCCAAAATGTAGGGACACTACAGATGTTATCCTAAATGAGTCGATACCAATAAGTTAGGAAGAACTTCAAGGACAGTAAATTAAATGTCTTAATGCCTTCCAGTCACATGTTAACTTACTCTTTGTTATGATCCTCAAGATCTAGAAATATAACTAAACACAAGAACTAGGACACATTCACGACATAGCAATAGCTACAAAAAACAAAAACTTTGAATACCACTTCAGAGAAGAAAGATTCCAAGCCTTAATTCATTAATTTGCTTTTACTATCAAATACCCCTAGGTAATATAGGAATCAACTTTTAAGGTAGCAAACCTAGCTATAAAATCTTTGGAGAACCTAGTCAACTAAGGTGGACTTAAACAACAAAGACCTCTACCACAAGTAAGATAACAACAACCAATAGTGGAATAAAGAGAAAGATCAATGTTTGAAGACGTTTAGATGGAGGAAAACGCACCCATCTAAATAGACACGTCAATCAAATCAAGAAACAAACCTAAGTTCAAATCTACTACCAGTGACGTAACACATCAGAAAAGCCTGACCAGCATAATGTCATCTGATCAGATCAGCACAGAAATCAAAACAAACCTAGGAAAAGTTC
Source organism: Oxytricha trifallax (assembly GCA_000711775.1). Lineage (NCBI taxonomy): Eukaryota > Ciliophora > Spirotrichea > Sporadotrichida > Oxytrichidae > Oxytricha > Oxytricha trifallax. The sequence goes on along the minus strand of ARYC01005906.1, from coordinate 14,257 downwards.
ATACTATACATGAAGTCAATCATAGACTCTAGAAGCAACTCTAATTCAGAGTACTAGGCAACACCAACTACCAAATGGATGATTTTATTATTAAAAATTTATCATTACAGTCAAACCAATAGGTTAAATGGTACTTTGCCAAACTTAAGAACAAATTTTGGCACGAATTAGACACAGAAGAGAAAAATGAATTCAAACTATTCATAACACCAGACTTCACAAAAATCAATCTCAACATTCAAAAATTGACATCAGAAAATACCATGATTGTTCTCTATGTAGACGCAAAAAGATATGGCATATATCAGCTTAAAAACCAGATATTCCCACACCTTTAATAAATTTCAATGTTCAAAACTAAACCAAGAAGCGTTCAGATGGGAGGTACACACAAAATTGAACTAAAATTCAAGAAAGGAGAGGATATGAATGTCTTTTTATATAAATGGCATTGAGAGAAAGTAACCAACAGTAAATTCTGGAAATGAGTTACAAGATGGAAGAGAAAGAAGATACTGGATATCCACATAAAGACAAAGAAAGTCTCCGGAAGACCAGATTACTTAAAATGAAAAGGGCTAGACCTTTATATATATTAAACATATACTAGTTCGGGGGTCCCCAGAGACCTCAATGTGATCACATTATTATTATTATATTATTATTATAATTTAATGAAGAAATATCTAAAAAAATACCATTTAGAAGATTAATCTCAGATATAATAGAGTTATCAATTATTATCGTATTGTTTTTATCCGTTAATTTATGCATTAAATATAAACATATTAATAAAATAAAAAAATAAATTCAATCAAATGTAGATGTAGAAATTAAAGTTATCAAATATATTTATCTTTAAATTTAATGAAGAAAATTATATTAATTTTATTAAATAAAAGAGGTCATTTATAAAGTTATAAAGTTGAATTTGTTATTTATTATGTTAAAAAAACAATAAAAAAATTAAAAAGGGAAATAATTATTTAGTTTTATTGTAAATATATGTATTTATACAACAGATCCACGTTTTTATAAATGATCAAATTAAATATAAGTTAATTAAATTGATAGAATCTATAATATTTTAATTGTCTAGTGAGAAGAAATTATTGAATCCATTAAGTTAAATCACATGATAAATAGCTATTAATATAAATTACTACAAATAAAAATATTATATTGAAGCATCACTTTAATTATAAATATATGATTAAATTCTTCCAAAATTGAAATCATAAGGTTTGAAATTGTTGTGTTTAAAACTTCAAGAGACATACATTATTACAATAAAAAAAATATCATTTTAGTTTTACATGATTTTAAATAAATTACTTAATAGTCACAAATTCATAATTTTAAGAATTAGAGGTAAGACTGTTTTTATCTAATCATACAAAAACTAATTCAATAAATTTTCATATCTAATTTTACTTTTTAGAATGTTTATTCAAGAACTTTATCTACAAATTCAATAGTTTCATTGAATTGAACGATAATGGAGGGTATTTAAATTTTGTGTATGTTTATTTTTAATTGATTTTCTTTATAACATTGTCATAGATTATATTTTTTGTTTTCTAAATATGATGGGTTTGTGTTAATGAAGTATGTATCATTTGAGAATATAAATTCATGTGGCAGTATTATCTTAAATAATTGTTAATTTATAACTTTCAAATATTAAAACACTATAAGTCTGAACAAGACATCCATAAATATTTATTAATTTTTCTGTAATATTTAAATTATAAATGCTCAAAACGATATTTCTGTTTTGTTTAACTTAAGATCAAGCAATCTCCCGGGGGGAAATTTCCTGCACTGTGTTATGATAAAAAATACTTTTTAGGGAAGTTACCTCCACTAAAAATAAGTTTCTTTTTTTATTAAATAAATCTTTATCACAACTATCAAACAAATTCCAAACTAATTTCCTTGATGTATTTATACTAAATTTCCTAATCAATTAGACAATATTTCTATTAGTATTTATTGTAAGCACTAACCAAGTACCTATATCGTTTTGTCTCTCTGTGATCATGTTAATTCCAATTACTTTATCCAATTATTAATGAAATTAAAATTCAATTTATCTTGTTATTCAATACCTAAATAATCTTAGTCAATGTGTAACACCATAACTTATGGAATACTTAAAAGATGTATCAATATCCTCTTAATATTTTATTGATCATTAAAAATTTAAGTTTTTTTCAATTTATTTAAAATTTATAAAGTTATACATAAAAAAAGTGCAGGAAACACCCCCTAATCTCCAGTATAAACCTTTGATCTTACATAATAACTATTGCATTTTCCCCTATATTTTTTAATCAAAAGATATCAAATGAAATGACATAGTTAATCATTAAAGTGATAAAAGTGATATAATTGTTTGCAACATAATTAGCTGAAATTATAATTGGAATTAATTTTTTTAATTATTTTGAAACACTTTATGCAATCAAGTTAATATTATCTTAAAATGAAGTAACCTACATTAAATTAAAAATTAATCTTATAAATCATGTTGATTTACATAAATTATCTAAATTATTTTAGGTTTGTAATATGTTATGAATGAAATACATAAATCATGACTAATATATATTTTCTCATTAATTTATATTAACTTGAAAGTACTTAACATTGAAAAAATTTATACTATTTAGCATATTTATTAAAATTATTTAAAAAGTTTTCAACTTTTGTAATTATATACAATGATAATAGACATTAAACCGATCCCCATGTTTCCAATTATTAATAGACAACATGAATGTCACCACTTGAACGGAATCTATGATAGATCCTTCAAGTGATGTGATAGCCTTAGACCCACAGTATGGAATGTAGTACACAGGGTCAGTTCTAGATCTTGATAACTTAAAGGTCTATCTATTTAAATGGTAATTTTTAATCATTCTTAAAAACAGCTCATTCAATAATAATTTTTTAACATTAAGAAAATAAATTACATTAATATATTTTAAATCTTATATAATAATCTAAAGCTTGCTCTTGCCCTTGTCTATAGTATTTTGATTTAACTTTTCAATAATGAACTACCTAATACGGATTATTATCCATTCCTTAGCTCAAATAAATTCATAATTCAAATGAAATCCCTCATTTCTATAATCATTCATTAAAATAATAGTTTAGATAACGTTAATTACACTTTTTAAAATAACTCACAAGACTAATGGGTTAATTAAATTGTAGATTAACAATAGAAATTTCTAATAGAACAGAGTTTTGATCTAAAACAATTCATTCACACATTAACTTTGCTATCTTGATATAATATTATTAGTTTACCCAGTGACAATCATCAAAGGAAAGAAAGGAGGCAGAAGAGGAAATAAAGTAAGAAGAAGAAGTAGATGAAGACTCAGTTTACACCTAAGAACAGACAGTTCTAAAAGGGCTTGACCCTTATATAGTGAATTATTCACTATCATATCCGGGGGGCCTTTGAGCCCCCGATGTGGATTAATTATTATTATTATTATTATTAGTTTAAATAATTAAATTGCTAATAAACTTCCTCTGGGGTAGTAACAATAAATCAGAAATGATATACTTCCTTGACAAGGCAATTTAGAAAAATCCTGATCTCACGGAATAACTAAAATTTATAAAATATATTCAGTAAAACTCCTTAAAACAAGTAATACAAAGAGCATTCTAAGCTATCACACTAGGCTTTAATAAAACAGCTAAAGATCATCGAATAATCTTAATAAATTTTTTTAACAGAATAATCAGACATAGCCACCTCTTCAAGTAAGAACTTATAGGAAAACTCTAACACATTAGATTCAGGATAACTAACGAGAATGATATTCTTAATCCTGAACACCTATTAGACGTAGAAGCATCAGACTAGATTTAAACCATTACAGTTAATTAAGAACTAAAGCTAACGGTAGTCTAAACAATTTTTATAGCCATAGCGATATCCTTCACAAACTTCACAAATATAAAACACATGTTAAATATTAAAAAGTGGCACTCAAGATTGGTATTAAATACTTTATACAAAGCAAACATCATTAAACTTTCTAACTATCTAGTAACTGACTAAATAAATCTTAAACTGTTTGAAGTCTTTATTAAAATTGAAAATTAAGACTTAATACACTCACACAACAAAGACGATAAGAAAGATAATAATTTGTCTTAGGAAACAACTAATCCACACACCCAAGAAGTGGAAATGTTAGATGAGTTTGAGATAAAACACAAACGTCCTACCTCCAAAAATCAAAGTGCGTAACTAGAAAAATCAAAGAATTTAATTAATAAAGAACTTACTTAAACTGAAGACGTCCTTACTATTAAATTACAAAATAAATTACTTTAATCAATTAAATATTTAAGAGTTAAATATATGGAAGCTAAAGAAATTAAGGCCTAGTCACAGACCAACATTGGATGGAGATTGAGATAAACAACATGCTAAAAATGCTTTAACTCACTTTACCTACAAACGTTTATGGGGGACTTGACTTCGAATAAAAACAAGACTGGCAAACTTTTAGACAGAGCCTCACAAAAGATGTTCTAAAAATACCCATATTATATGAAAACCTTATATGCTGGAGTAGACTAGATAAAGCCAAACTCTTACTGGTACTAGAAAATTAAGAACATGAAACAGAACCATCGGAGAAGTGGTTCTAATTAATGACAAATACCCCCTAAACGAATGGATATGTACCACAAAGCTTTGGAATTATAAATGATGAGCCAGAAGCTTATAAATACCTGATGTACGCAGATTAGCTGCTAGTAAAATCGGAAGGAGTTTCGAGACCTATAATTCTTTAATCATTGGCTATCATCAAGGGAGTCATTTCAACCTAATTGAAGAAGAAAAACACGAGAAGATCATTGAAATCATGAATGAATTAGCAACTAAGACAATAGACCTAACAGAGAGGACAGAGATTTTTCATGAGGAACCTTTGAAAGACTTCTATAAATTCAACCCTCACATAAGAGAAATACTGGTTTAAGACTAAGTCAAACCAGATAACTAATGAAAAGAGCTTGACCCTTATATAATAACACATATATAAAATCGGGGGTCCCAAGAGACCTCAAAGTGATCATATTATTATTATTAGTTTAAATTAAATTTTTTGCCATAAATATCTAATAATACTACTATATTGAATATACAGATAAAGAGTAGATCAAATACAAAAGTTAATGAATATACTCATAACCCTGATGCACTAAACTGTCATGGAGATTAAATAGTATTATAATTTTATATTCTTAATTAAAAGGAGCAGCAGTTATTAACACCCAAATTTAATTAAAAACTTAATTCAAATAATTTAAGGGAGTGTGGGGTCAAGTGGAACATCAGGAGCCTCAATTATTATTTAAAATATTTAAATTTTATTATCAAGATTAAATGCTTATATGACACAACTGACCTTATATTTTTTATGTATTAAAGCTCTATTAATGATATTTAAAGTAACATGATTAATTAAAAATATTCTACAGACTTATCTATTAAGTAAGGAAGATTATAAATATAGGATTTACTTATTAATTAATTATTAGATTAGAGTTAAATTTTAAGGCAATTATTCAGAGCATAATTCATGAAAATCAGGATTTTGATAATAAATAGTAAGATTACTTAGTAACTAACTTTATTGGAATCAGTTTAGGAATTCAACATTTATTTTATTAATAAAGTTTGATAACTCAAATGCATCAGCATCAGGGCTAATAAACATCATTATTATGAAACAAAAAGAAAACATAGAATTTTTTAAAAAAAGGAAGTAATATTGCACGAAATTTAAAAAAAAGGGAAACAATTTTATAAAAAATTTATAATTAATTAAATTATTGGTTGTTAATTTTTGTCCAAATCTTTAAACAAAAGGTACTGTTTGATAAAACACTTAAATCACTCTACGCTAGTTTCTGAGTTATTATTTTAAATCGTGTAGCTTAAATAAATTAGTACCGCCAAAAGTGTATTCTAGGTGATTTGATTCTACCAAAAAGTACCATATGTCTTAGGTTTAGATAAATTAAACTTGCTATATTTTATTAATTATTTATTATTTTACTCATCTAAAAGGTATTCTTACAATAGCTAAATTATATAACATATTTTTACTTTTGAACTTCAATTTCATTTAGAAACTGATTTTTTATATTAAATTAATCAATAAAAGGAAGACAATACTTTACTCATAATTTATTAAAATATAAAAATAAGATATATTTGTAATAATATACCAATATTATCTATAATTTCTTTGAGCTTATAATAGATACCATCAACATGGACCTTTTAATAAAATTTTTAATTGTTTATGAGTAATAAAAAATAAATTAATAAGAACAACTTATTGATAAATATATTATTAAAGTTTGAATTAATGATGAAAATTATAAATGACTAAAAAATACTAATTTTTATTCTAATTTATCTCCTCAACTACAATTATGAAATCATCAGCTGAATTAGATACTAACCCTAACTACAATTAAGATGAAACTTATAACAATTATTATATAAAATTTAACAGTTCATAGATAGGTTCATTTTTAATTAATGTCAAAGGTGCTCAATATATTTTACTAAATATCATTTTAGTCTTAATAAAAATAATATGAATAACGTCAAACTATCAAATAATTCTTTACTCCATACTACTTAAATGGAAACAAGAGCTGAATTTCTTTATTCTAGCAATTATTGCTATTAAAAAAAAAAAAAAAAAATTTTTGGATAGATATATGATTTCTCTGGGATACTAGAAATCCAAAACTTAAAAGTAAATTATCACACGTGAATTCACACCTCCTTTCGAATGTTCGACTAAATTATCAAGATTTAAATAAATATCCAGATTTTAATTTTTTGATAATGTCTATTATAAGAATTGAGGAATAGAAGAAATACAAATTCAAGGATACTAAATCCCAATATAACATTTAGAAATAAGAATAGTATTGCTAAAATAGATAAAAATAGGAAATATGAGAAATTAATCAAAAATTTTATTTAATATATTAATTTTAACCAACTTTACATTTAGTTTGTATTCCAACACTTATAGCTGAACGTTGCTGATTTGAACGATTTTCTATCATTTAAGCTGATTTTTAAGTAGTATCTTCGAATTTTTCATCTGATTCGCTAGTTTAGTAACCAATAGTCATTTTTACTGTCCAACTTTTAAAATGATTGCCAATCATTGAAATCTATGACCAAATTCTCGTGATTGAGAGTGGAATCATCATAAATGGTCAATATCTCGTTGCTTGATCAGTGATTTGTCTAATTTGGGACCTTATCGTATTCTCCATGTTTTAAAACCCCCAGCTCAGCAACTTTCAAGTCCTGCTCGACTGTTTGAGCACCAAATTTGGTCGTTTTATTGGACGAGGAGCCAAAATCATCATTTGAATGAGCGAAAATGAGAGAGGTTTTTGGATTTTTGGTTTGATTAGTTAAAATTAAAACTTAAAAGTGTGATATGTAATAAGGGGGCTTTTAATCAATAAATTTGAGGATTCAAGTGCTGTCTATGGTTGTATTGGTCAGTTATATTGCTCCAGCTCCTCAACTCATCATCATTCAGCTCAACTTCACACAAATCCATGCTTGATGGTGCTGCACCACTGCTTCACACTGAAAGCCCAGAGCTTGTTGACGTCTGTCTTGGTCATGGCCTTCAGAATCTGCGAGAGCCGCTTCACCAGGTGGATCCTATGAAAAGTTAGGTATAGTATGCTTACTTGCTGTCAGCTTGCTCTTATCGGAGGTGCCTCTTGATGTAGGAGAACAACTGCTCGATGGGGTTAAGCCAGGGTGAGTACTCTGCATTGAAGAGGACAGTGACCTTGAACTTCCTCGCAGTCTCCAGCACCTCTGAATACTTGTGAATGACTGCGTTGTCCATGAGCAGCACGATTTTTTTATGGGCGAGATCCTTGTCTGTGCGCAGCTGGCGCAGGGTGTGATAGAGGAAGTTCTCGAACAGCACGGCATCGAAGGCCCCCTCAATGATTTGGCTAGAGATCAGCTGGTCCTTAGTGATTGCTGCTATGAAACTCATCGAGAACTGCTGCCTCTTAGTTTTTTCCTTGGTTATAGAGAGATTTCTAGCCATAATGCCATAAGTCCCCAACCTCTAGCTGACTTGCTGTCTGACAACTGCAATGGGAGTATAATGTAATGATGGTTATGCATCGATGTTACCAGAATATGCTATGGGTGCTTAGTCGTTTCTCTAGTTGGGTATACTTAGCGTGGTATAAACTAAAGTAGTATAAAACCATGAAGCTATAGCTTACCTTCCTATTCCTTCACTGTGACTATACTGCTGCTCTCTGCCCTGCTTGACAGCTGCAAGCGTCTAGGTGTAATACCTTTCTAGTTTTCATGGCCTGTTACATTGATCATCTCACTACCCTTACGCTTACTTGATTGCAGCCTGAGGCTGGCTAGGTTCTGAACTAATAGAGTTAGAGTGGAAGCCGATTTAAGAGGGGTTTATGGTTGACTTACAGGCTTCTTGGAAGAGCTCTATATTCTGAACGCGTTGAAGTGCTTCTGCAGGGATGTGTATTAAGCACTGCCCTCTGGGTCTTCCAAGATAGGTGACAGCTGAGTATTCTTATATTTATCGCTGCACTTGACAGGGGTGGCAGCAATGCTCTGCTCCCTACTATCAAAGGTATGCTATGCTTAGGTGGAAGTTTTCCTCCATAACTTAGGAAATATCGATTTCGAGTTTGGCCTTGGAATCTTCGACGGAACAATTCCAGATCCAGACATTATTCGTTCAGTATTTCTAACATGGCCCTCTTAACTTGGATAAAATTCTTACCCATCTAGACTACCCATTCTTGATCTGCTGACGACGCTGTACTCAATCAGTTAAGCAAAGATAGCAATACTTACCTACTGGTTCCCGGAGTTGCTTGGAGTCTCAGATTTTCAGGTTTCAGGTTATTTTCATCTTGAGTTGCAACTGGACTTTACAAAATGGCAATGTTTGATCCGTTCATTTGATCCTGCTACTTAACCCCAGTGATATTCGACATACGTGTTTCTCTGTTGGGGTAGCCAGACAGCATTTCACCATACTCAAAGACATCGTCGGTGACGAGGACCTCGGTCTTACCAATTGCAGGTGTCAGGGAGGAGTCGATTACACGATTTTCCTAGTGAAGAGCAGCTGAATTGAAACTCCATTATTTTGTAGGCATGTAATCGCTTCTGAAGTTTGATTCATCAACTGATATAATTACAGCATCTTCCAGGAATAGCTGAGCAAGCAGTCTTGACACCCAAAGCCTCTTATCGTTGAATGATGGATCCCTATACTTAGCGTTGGCGTTCTGGGCTTTGCCATATCTCAAATGGAAACTTTCCTTTAGTACTTTCAAGAGAGTAGCAACGCAAGGCACTGCGAGGTTCTTAAATTCTTATTCTTTACACTGCATTTCAAGCAGGTTATGATGAAGGCGCCAGCCAGTGATCTTGTAGATGCCCTGCTGTTAGAGTACTGTCGCAATAGCCTTCAGCAACAACGGGTTGCTCCTGGTATTCTTCCTCCCATTCTTCAGCTTTGGCTTTGGATTAAGCACTCTGTGCTCCACCTCCAACTTGAACTTTTCAATTGCTTTGTAAACAAATCGTCGATCCACACCCATCTAAAGAGCAATGTCCTTGGGCTTCATGCCTTCCACCTTGTAATGTTGTACTACAGAGATTTTTTTCAATGCCAGCTTCGCATCTCTGCGTTTAAGGTATGGATTCTTTGATGATCCATTCATTACTTGATAGTTTGAATGATTTCGATTGAGAAAATCGATACTCCCATCCTGCTCTCTCATGAAGTCTTGAAGACCTTGCCAAAGCTCATCACGATACTTGATCTGCAGGTTCTTGGGCATTACATTAGGGTTTCCTTATGTTGAAGACTATGATGGTTTTCTAATTATTCGAAGGAACTGTTCGAGGCCATAACATAGCTGGTCGTCAGTTGCCAAACTCTCAATATCGACTAAGGATGATACTGCTCATTAACATTCTCCAAGGGCAGTCTGATGATTTGCCCACCCAGTATGCCCATCGTTGATGGTGGCACCTACCCATTGTTGAGGAGAGTACCGAGGTGTAAGTGAGCTTCGCTGGTTTAGGATTTGAGGGGAAGTTAGTGCCTAGCACGACTGATGTCCACTTTAGTATAGTCTTTTGCTAGGGCTTCAACGTACTTTGCTTGATCTCCTCAAGTTGCTGATTGCATAAAAATCCATAGTTCAGTATTGAATGCGAAGAAAAGCTCTACTTAGAGTGTGAATTAATTGACTATTGATCACTGCCTGTTTACTGTGAAAGTGGTTCCATGTACAGGAGGGGTTTCGGGGTTTTGATATATATTAAAATATAATCTTATATACTAGTAATTAAAAATCAGTAGTTTTGATATAGCTATGATATGTAAGCGATTAATTATTTAGCATACTGAACTTAAATTTCAATATTTTACACCTATTGCTGAGTAGATGCCGCAACCCATCATCATTGCGGCTGGCCATTGACGATTTTAGCCATGATTGCCCAATATTCATCGAATTGCTGGAGTGGTCAGCGAATTGAGTGGAAATTTTGTGATTTGGAACTTAGTTATAAAAATTGAATTCAGATTTTAGATTTTATCTATAAATTATTAAACATACCCCTCTTATCTACTCATAAACCTCATTATACCCCCAACCTCTCACACTACTCCCTTTAATCACTCAACACTCTATTTAATCATCTCAAATTCATTCAATCTCACTCAATCAACTATCAGGGGTTTGGGGTTTGGGAGTTTTGTTGGCTTTGCCAACTATTTTTGAACCCGCCTCAGATCGGTAGGTCGGTGGCCCCAATTTCTGATCTGAGGCCACTTTTCAGGGATCTCCTCATTTCCCCCGGATGTACCATGAGGTCTACCCTTGAGTCTCAGATCAACCCCAAACCACTCCCAGTCGTCTAGAAATTCAAGCCTCACTACAGAAACATAAAAAAAAGTTGGTTTTAGAGTTGAGGAACCGTGGATTTAGAGGGGGGGTCTAATTATTTTCAATTCCAAGTTTGAAAGTGCCTTTACTATCCTTAACGGATTCTAGAGTATGACTTATATGATTTTACAAAAATTATTTTCTAATCTCCTCCCCATCCCACAATCCCAACCCAAACATCGCTAATACACTCTAGATCGACGAGATAGAAGGAAAGAAGCCGATTGGTGATAGGAGTGGCTATATCCCATCTTGAAATGTCAGTGAGGTCTTAACGGCCATTTTGGCCTTCAAATTTTCAAAAAAGTGCCTCCTCCTCACCCCTTGAGTCCAGCCCAGCTCTACCCCATGAGATCTCTATGGTGGCTAATTGATCATAAGCATTAATAATAGTGTTTATTGCTAATAACAAGCAGTTATAGGACAGTTCAAGCAATAGGAGGGGTGGTAGGCTTCAAATACCAGTCAAATGGGGGCTTATTTGGACTTATTTGGCCTTAAGACCTAGAATACGGAACTTTTCCGGAACAGCACTTTGGCTTGGCTAACTTTATGACCCCTCCATCTGAATTTCGGAAATTTTGTTAGGATAACTAGGTATTGGTGCTGTTGATACGAAAACAACATTAGGATATGGTAGAGATGATAGGTTATGCTTAGAGGGCAGTAGACCAGCCCAAAAGTAGGGCTTTGACTTGGATTTTAAGGTTAAAGTGAAGATTATTACTTAAAATTAATACTATAACTATTCAAACACGCCTCGCTGAGGCTCGATTGCTTTCAAGCAACCCTTCCCCAGTGCAATAAACACCAGAGATTGGCTGCTCTGGCTAGAGGACCTCTCGACAGATAAATATAGTTGTCAGAGTCAGGTCATAGCCACTCAAAAACCCTAAAAGACTTAAACTATGAAGTAAACAAACAACTATATCACTGTGAGCCAGGTATAAACCTAGCCACCACTTAGCTTGGGCAACGAAGAAACGAAGTTTAAACTAACAAACAAGCAACACAAGATGTAACTCGTAACACGTGATCTGGTGAAGAGATCTCACCTGCTGATGACCTATAGTAGTAGAAGAAGTTAATAATATGAATAGTACTTACCAATCCCTGGAACATTTCCTTTACTTGAAGTAAAAGTTGCTTTTAAGTTAGCTAAACTCAGACCAGCCTTTTAGTCCACCCCAAAGCTCTTTACTTGAAGTACCAGCAACAGCCCTGCAAAGCCCTCGGCGAGGATACAGCCTGAGAGGTCTTACGCCACTTCGGCCTTCGAGGGTAGTGTGGTGGGGTCGCCCAGCGCCGTTGAGGTAGATGGGTTTCGGTCGCGACCAGGCAGGGAGGTGTGATGTGCTGGGTTTTAAAGTCAAGATTACTTGAAGTAAAGGTTTGTCAAAGTAAGTCAAATTTTCTATAAGTTTAGCCAAAATACCAAAAATTGCTCAAGGAGCTAAAACTACAAAGTATAGTAACAAAAACTTTAAACTAAGCTACAATAACAGCAGATGGAGCTAGCAGCAGCTAGAATTGAACAAAATCATTGAACCATCGGTTGCTCCAACTTTCTAAAAAATAATTATAGAGGCTTAGCCTCCGAAAATTCGCGAAAATTCCGAATATTTGCTGAATTATTTTACTAAAGTAAAGTTAGAATTAATTATTGTTATAATAATTAAAATTTTTGTTTGATTAGATTAGATGAGTTTTTAAGTTTGTGGTGGCCACCACTATTTGTCTTGATTTTGTTAATCCTTTTTAGATTCACAGAAGCAGTGACCAGAGAGGAGCAACAGCATCAGCATCAGCATCAGCTTGAGATTCAGAAAATCCAGGTAAGTATTTTTCCAAATTATTTCTAAAATTCATTTACTTTTTAATTATTTTCTTTTAGATTCAGCAGTATCAGCAGATTCGAGCAGATTCGAGCAGCATGAACAACTCAAGATCAACAATTTTTAAGGTAAGTATTGTTCCAAAATCTTTTTAAAGTTTTTATTATCTTGTTATTTTTTTAAATAGGTTCAAGGTTGGAGAGAGAGGTGGGGTGGAACTCCTCACAAGAGATAAACTTCAGTGATTTACACTTTTACGAGCTACGGCACCCACGATTTACTACTATTACGAGCTTCAAATCAACTTTACGCGCTTCGGCACCCACGATCTGCTACTTTTACGAGATTTTACTAATATACGCGCGCTTTTCGCATTTTGATTTTAGGTGGCCACCTTAGGTTTAGGTTTATATTGTCTGTGCCTCCCTCTTTTGTCTTTCATTTTTCTTTTTTCCTCACGGCTGGTCTGAGCTCAGTTTATTGCTGGGCAGGGCTGGCTGCTAACTTGGCTTTTATTCAATTATCTTCTCATTATTTCAAAATTCCTCAGATTATTGTTTAATTAATCAAAATATTTTTGATTTTGATTTCGATTTTGATTTTTAAAAAGTATTAGAGTTTAGTTCTAAACTTAAAATCGTAATAAGCCCTCTCTTAGTTCAGTAATTTTATTCCTGCCTATATTTTATAATAAAATCTTGAAACTTACACTCGATGTTAGTAAAAGATAGTTATAGTGTCATGTGCAAGGTCTAAAACCCAAAACCCTTTAGAAAAAATTATTAGCATGTTTTGGGGTTTTGAAATTAATTTGATTTGACTTACTTGAATTTCTAAGCCAAAAGTGAGTAGTAGTTTAGAAATCGCTGCCCAAGTTCTGTAATTCTGCTTTAACACCCACTCATCCTCAGCCCCTATGGCTGGCACTCTGTGCAAGTTAAGGAATGAAGGTTACCTACTTATCCTACTTCACGCTTCTTTGCCCTCCCTCCCTCCACAAGAAACTCACCAGCTCAATAAGTGTTCAGCAGAGCTGCATAGTAAAGCTCGATCCTATACTGGATTTACTAGCATTGTAATGAGAAGCAAGTTGATATGCTTACCTTCGAAGCAGAGTGCTCTTATTGAACAGTAACTTTAGCATGTAAAGCAAGCAGCTCACACCAGCTGCTCCAACTGCAACGCAGACCCAAGTCTTCTGTATATTGTTAATGATATAGGCAGATACTTACAATTGTAGCTTGGTCAAGGCACAAATCGCGGAGTGCGATGACGCAAAGTAGAGAGTGGTAGTAATCATAGCAATCCAGCACAGCACATATAGCATCGCACTCTCCACTTCCACGTTG
>ARYC01005905.1:0-10078 GCA_000711775.1 Oxytricha trifallax | reverse complement strand
CACCTCCAGATGTGAAACTGTTATAAAATAAAAATAAAACTTCATTTATTGCAATCTAAAAAATATTTTAATTGGTAAATTACTAAGTAAATAAAAAATAAAATAGAAATAATTGTCAGTAAATTTTATAGAACTTGAGTCTGTTTTTCTTTCACGATCATGATTATTTAAAATCCTTTTTATTATAGTTTATTATCAAATCTGCCTATCTATCGTTTATTTATCTAACTCTTATAATTCATATAAATTTAAAATCGAAGAATTTCCTTTAATTAAGCTGAATTTCTTTATTTTTAAAATACAAATATTTAGACAAATACAATTATATGAAATACACTTTTATAATTGTGCACTTGTTAAACTCACTTAGATTATCGAAAAATCCTTATATTATTACCACATTAAAAAATGAATTCTATTTTAGATCAAATTAAAAACAGAGTATAAAATACGAATTAAAGGTAAATTAAAAAGATTTTCCAATATAATTTTGATATTTAAATATCTCTTTTATGGATTTATTTATAAAATATAATTGATACTGGGATATTATCAAATAAGGCTTATGAATAAATTAACTTTAAGTTGGGAAAATAATGAAAATTTATTAAAAAAACATTATACCAAATAAATAGGATTAAATTCAAATTGAATAAATATAGATGAGTTATAAAGCAAATTATTTGATTATTATTCTTATTGTAGGAATACATTTGATTTGGGAAAATAATTAATAATTAATAATATAATAAATTATAATTCCTGGCAGTTAACTCTCTGGAAACCTACACAATTTGGTAATTGTTTGAAAGAGAATTCAAATTTAGCTGGACTTTACTATTGGCGGTAGCCCTCTATCGCATCCCCAAAACGAGATGACATGACTTTAATTTTAACATTAAAATAAACTAAACAAATCACCAAAAATTAAACTCAATTTATCTCATTTCAGGGATGCGATAGAGAGGTAACACCAATAGTTAAAGACCAGCTAATTTTTAATTCTCTTTAAAACAAATACCAAATTGTGTAGGTTTCAAGAAAGTTAACCGCCACGAATTTTAAATATTTATTTATTAATTATTAATTATTTTCCTAAATCAAATGTATTCCGACAATATTAATTGTTCCAACAGAGACCCCCCCCTCCCACCCCCCTCCCAGGCCTAAAACGAGACCCCCCCTCCTACCATAAATAAACCCCCCCTCACCCCTACAATATCCCATTCATATGAAAATTTTGATTATCGATGTTTAAATCATTTTCCTTCATGACATCTTGATCTCATATATATTTTATATGCATAAAATATATCATTTTTTTAAAAATATTTTTTCAACAAATCAAATGCGGCTCTTTATTAAATTTCTTATTTAACAACTTTCACTACGTCCTCCGACAATTTTATTGAGGTGCTCCCATAGAAAATTCATTAAAAGTATATTTCTATTTGACTCGATAATAATATAATGAAATTTATTAGCCAAAAAACTCATATAACTTTATTTTAATAGAGTTGTAATCACTTTATTAATCTGTATTCGAAATATGATTAATTTTTATAATAAATCTTTCCAATTTTCTATAATTATTACTATTAACATTTTTATAGAAACGAAGAGTTATGGAAAAAAATTCATATGAAAAAAAATATTAAATAAAACCTATTTTAAACATGTATTATTAATTAGTTTGTAAATGGACTGATTTTAATATAAATAACTTCTTGATTTATTTAAAGATAGTTAAGTTGAAATTAATAATACATGTTTAAAATAGGTTTTATTTAATATTTTTTTTCATATGAATTTTTTTCCATAACTCTTCGTTTCTATAAAAATGTTAATAGTAATAATTATAGAAAATTGGAAAGATTTATTATAAAAATTAATCATATTTCGAATACAGATTAATAAAGTGATTACAACTCTATTAAAATAAAGTTATATGAGTTTTTTGGCTAATAAATTTCATTATATTATTATCGAGTCAAATAGAAATATACTTTTAATGAATTTTCTATGGGAGCACCTCAATAAAATTGTCGGAGGACGTAGTGAAAGTTGTTAAATAAGAAATTTAATAAAGAGCCGCATTTGATTTGTTGAAAAAATATTTTTAAAAAAATGATATATTTTATGCATATAAAATATATATGAGATCAAGATGTCATGAAGGAAAATGATTTAAACATCGATAATCAAAATTTTCATATGAATAGGGATGTTGTTGGAGTGGGAGGGGGGTCTAGTTAGGGTGGGAGGGGGGTTCTCGTTTTAGGCCTGCGGAGGCGGCAGGTGGGAAGGGGTCTCTATAGACAAACCCCTCCCCCCAATAAAATACCTTTGATTGTATTAATTTTTTTCATAGGGTTAATCTAACTCATTCATAAAATGCTTGGGGATATACTGAACAAATCATTTTATTAAATTCACTAAATCCATCGACCTATTTAGACACAAGACCCAATATGAATATAACTTACAATTGAATTTTTAAAACAATTTTATAAAGATATTATTAATTATTATCATTCACAAATTTTATTTATGAGAATTTAAATATCTTAAATCAACTTCTTTCGTAATTATTCAATAAATAGACATATAATTTTGTTTTATTCCTCATTGATCTTTTGCAATTATAAATATTGAAGAAAAAATATTAAAAATTAATGTGAGTTATTTCGGATAATGACAAAATAAGCTTACTTAACATATTTAAATTTTAAATAAAAATAATTTATAAATAATTGTCAGTAATATCTTTATGAAGAAATTCTTTTAAGATTTTAATATTTGCTATATTTTATATGGTATTGTGTAAAAAGTATGTCGATAGATATAATGAATTCAATAAATTAACTTGTATAATATAACCAAGAATTGAATGATTAAGTTAGATTTACTATTTGAATAAAAATAATATATAAAAGCTATTTATAACGTTAGTAGAGGTGGGGAGTGGAGGGGTAAGGGAAGGTTATCTTGGTTAGAAAAAATTGTAATTATATTAATTAGAAATGAAAAAAATTCAAAACTAAAAAGTTGAGTATTAATAATATCAAAATAAACTGTTATTTTAGAAAGTGCTATTGCTAATTATAACTTGTGAATTGTCTGTGCTAATGAATTAATTTATTTAAATGATTGCTTATTCCCTTGAGATAATGTTGTTGACAATCGATTATATAATAAATAAATTTAGAAAATTTATTAAATACTTTAAATATTTTAGTTTAATTCGAGAGAATCAATAAATACTTTAAATTTTTGTTATTAAATGTTCAAATTGATTAAGTACATCACATAAAGTATGTTCAAGTTTGTTATACCATTATCTTTAAATCCACCAAATATTAAATGTATTAAAAAGTTTGAAAATAATAATTTAGCATATTTTAATTATAAATTAACAATACGAAGAAGCTTACCTGGCAGTTTTACATTCAATAAATAAAGTGAAACCTTTATATATATATTTGTCATATTATAGAATGACTTAATTTTATGCTTAAAAATTTGTATAAAAACTCAATTTTTATGTTTAAATATTGTGACATTCTTAAAGGTTGAATTTTCAATTGGATTGCTCACTTCACTTAGTTCATTTTAATTTATTAATTTAAATCAATCTCAAAATAAATATTCTTGATTCCTTCTCTTCACACTCTTCCTCTAAAGCTAATTCTATTTTAATTATATTTTCTTATATAGATTTACACAATAATTTATAGAATAAATTCTTGTCAAAATTTTCTATGTAAATCATTATTTGGATAGTTTAGATTATTAGTATTTGCTTGCAGTAATTTATATAATGAATGAAATTTTTTTATTGTGACAAAATAGAAGTATGTTATAAATTAAAAATATATTTTCATATTGAAATTTTTATAGCAAAAATAAATTTTCAATTATTTATAAAGCCAATACAAATATTTATAATATATAATAAATACATATTTTATGGTATCCTTGTGCATAAACCATATTCAATAAACTTTCTCATAATTATTAAGAAAATAATCTCAATTAATATCTAATTTTTTTTAATATTTAATGACAATTATCATTCTAAATTTAGGTATAATTGATAAGTATTATTGAATTTAGATAGGCATAAACAAAATATAAAATAATAAGATGAAATATTTTTAAAATTGAATGTAATTTTATTCAATATTATTCACTTTTTATTAAAGTATAAAAAATATTATGAGAAAATAAGATATTGAAACAATATCTCTATTTTAAATGAAAAATTTAATAGAAAGCATAGTGGTAGGGTATGGGAAGATTTCAATTTACAAATATTTTAAGAATTTAATCATCAAACCTTATGATCTGTGAGTCTATCTTCATTTTATCACTATATGCGAATCCGTAAAATGTTGTATTTTCTATTATGAATACTTAGTTCTTCATATTACTGATATAACTAGTCTATGAATTCATGCCTAAAAGTATATATATTGCTCAAAATTAAATATTTAATATATCTTTAGTTAATATCTAAATTATGTACAATATTATTAGATATTTTTCCTTGAATCATTCATAGAAAAATGTAGAAATTAAATTTCTAAGACAATTTAAATAAAGTTTCGGGCAGGCTATATACTTATAATTTAATTTTGAATTATTAGAGCATTATCTAATACGATATATAAGACCAACTTCATAAATCACAGAAATAAATAATTAGGAATTTTAAAAGTTAAAAATATTAGAAAAACATATTTGATAGCACTTTGTAATAACTAATAAGTTAATTATTACTTTCATTTATAAAAACTGAGTTAGTGATGGCAAGTTTCTTAATAATTTTTTTATTAAAATAAATTATAAATAATTTATTCAAATAAAATGTTATCGTTTCTAAAACCCTTGATCTTATTGAAACACTAAAACTTTTAATAAATTGTATTTTTACTTTAATTATTGTAAATACTGTTCCCCGAAAAGTACAAATTGTTAAATACTTTATTTATTTTTTTAATGATAAGTCGTTTTAAATTTTATATTTATACTTAAGATCCAGTTATAGGAATGCTTGCACTCTTAATGAAACATAGAGTATTTTTATTCATGGAAACTGTAAAAAAATTAATTATAAACTTAAGATTTTAAATGAGATAATAAAACAGTGATAAATATATATTAATTAAAATTAATGGCTACTTACGAGAATTAAAACATAGTACCTCTCGACATATTTTAAATTGTGTTTTTAGGGTAAATAGTTTCTTGCCCCAAACATTAAATTTTATTTTATATGCAAAAATTAGAGAATAAACATTTTAATCACTACTTTAATTCCCTCCACCCTATATTAAACAGCTTTTAAATTTAAATAATTGTTAATGTTTAAAACTTTCCCTTGTATCTTTAAATATTATCAATTATAAAAAATCAATGCCTTGATTAATAACTAATGTAGGTTTCTTATAAAATATTTGAACTTTTATAAAAATATAAGAGTTAATGGATGTTTAGATAAGTAAAATTGTTCATTTATAATATTTAAAAAATTTAATTGATAAAAAATAAATTTTCTAATGTAGAAGGCAGGAAACTCACATGGGGGCAGGAAACTTTTTTTTTAGATATTAAGCTTCAGTTGTTAAAAAAATTATCTTGGTTTTATTTAGGATTTTAAAGTAATTTTATTAAATGACATAAAATGAGGAAAGCTTAAAAATTAAGATTAAAATCAAATTGTTTTCTGTAATATAATTAAATCTAATAAAGTTTTCGGGGGAGGGGAGTTTTCCTGCCCCATAAATAAAATTATATAATATTTATCAAAATCTATATCATCATTTATGCTATAATATTACATATTTTAACATCCAGTATTTTTAAAAAAGATAAGAATTTCATTAATTTTATCAAAGTTACATATATTAAAAATTAAAATATTTTTGCGACATACTTTGCAATATATAATGGGATTTAGGATAAATAGAAACCTTTAAATTTATTCAACTTTATATTATATACGTCTAAGGTATAATATAAATTTAGATTTTTGTGCGGGAAACTTTCGTAGGCGGCAGGAAACTTCGCCCCCAAGTTTTTATTAAATTTGAACACTTTTTTGTTGCAAAATAAATACAACATTCAGATTTTAAATTTTCTTGGTTTTAAGTCTTATATTTAAGGTCATTTTTATATATGCCATTTAAAAGTCATTCAATTAATCAATACAATTGTCTGTCCTGTGATAAATTTCATCAAGTATATGACTTTTTTTGGTTTTATCAGAGGTATGTTTCTAAGGAAAATTGTCATTAATATAAACAAGCAAAAATGGTCCTTAAAATAATTTATAATTGATAAAAAACCAACACAGTGTTACTAAAATTTTGGTGGTCTTTAATTTTTGAATTTTAGGCTATCATTTCAAAGTTTAATCTTATACACAGAGAAAACCTTAAAATTACTGGAACTTAATGTATATATCAATAATGCAAAAAATATTTTAGTTTACTCATAAGTAATCCAAAGCATTTATCTTAATAATTTTTTTAAAAAAATATAAATTGGCTTAAATTACTCTCTTAATGCTAATATTTATTTATAATATAATAAAACCCTTAAAAACTGGCATTATGTATTTGTTTATATCCTCTTAGAAACTAAAAATATTACTTAATAAAAATTTAAGTTTTTATTGTTTATCATTGTCCAATTTTCAAATTAGAGGTCTTTGTGTAATAATACCAATATTATTGACCTTGATTCAGTATGACAATTTATGAAAGCTAGATCTAATTTTAAAATTATTTAATTCAAAATAATCATTTAATTTGATAGTAAATTTTCGTTTAATATTTTATTATAGACAAATAACTTAAGATCTTTCACATACAGAGTATTTGAAAAGCCACCAATTAATTCGAGCTAATATGATTAAAAAGGACCAACTGATACATTTTTCTGAGTGAGATTAGTTATGATTTAGTTTTAATTTCCACTATTAAGAATCAGGAATGAAATAAAAGACAATACTAATATATTTTAATTTAAAGACTTAACGTTTTCAGCAAAAATATTTTCAAATATGCAGGCATTTTATCTCTTGTACACATCAGATTTAATAAAATAAATATTGTAGGAATACATTGGAAAATCAAATCAAATTAAATTTGATTTAATCAATTGTAAATTACCTTTAGTTATGTTTTGAAAAATTTCTTCAAACCTTAAAAATATTCTACTCTCTTGAAAACGCATTTGAGAAGGTGGTTGTTATTGCTTTAATAAATTTATCTCAAGACCTAATTGAGAATAAACCTTTTACTCTATTTGAAAGTTTGCTAAAAATCAAAATATCTCACTTCCTATGATGAAACAAAAATTCTGCTAATTTTAAAGTCCTGATAAAATTGCGGGATCTACTGTAGAATCAAATTAAATTTGTATTTGGAGTTGTTTGAACTTCACAACTGCCATTATTTTAATATTATCAATTAAATTTTAATTCATTTTCCAAATCGAATGTATTCTTGCATTAATTTCAATATTTCTAAGTGCACGTATATGAATATTATATACCAGGATCACTTATTTAAGCATCAGATGTGATAAAAAAACTAATAATAATTTATTGATAATAATTATATGTGATATAAATATTTCGGAAAATCATAGTTTTATTTAAGTCATCAGCTGGGAAGGAGCACACATTTGGAGTATCTACTGCCAATTATTATTAATTTCCATCATCAGCTGAAGAATAAGATCTGAATGTAGAATTTTGGATTGTTATATTGTTTAGTGATACTCAAATGCCTTAAATAATATAAATTTTATTTGAAGGAAAATTTTAGAATTTGTTAATATTTAACTTTTACGAAAATATTAATTTAATTTACTAATTTCAAAATAAATTCATGAATGTGTGAGAAAATTATAAATATTTAGTCCTGTAATCAAAATCCCAAAACCCTTTCAGTAGTTTGATTGAGTTTTTGATTGATAAAAGTAGACTATTAAGGTAAACATTATTAGGATTTTAATAGGGTTATGTTGGGGTTTAATTTTTAAATATTAGTATTTAAGTGAGTATAACAAGCTAGTTTTTTAATTATTTCACACAAACATAAGCTTAGAGTCATGTGGCAGTTCTCTGAATTTTATCTTTCAAAGTTGATGTTTGATTTATTCTATTGTTTGTTAATTCTCTTAGCTTGGCTAATAGTTGAGTATGCAAGTTCTCTGAGGCCTCATTTTATTTTATTTTTATCGAGATATTGTTTGATTCTCTGCTTAGAATCTCTCTAACCCCTACACCTAAAGTAATCGTTTCTTAGCATGTCGCTCTCTATTATTATTACTGCTAGAGCTCAGATATCCCATTAAGTGTCTCCATCTCTCCAATCCTCTCTCTGTAAAATATCCAGGAGTGCCGTATACATTTCCTTATTCAGAGGCTTGCACTCTTTGAGCTCTGTTGAAGTCTATAATATGAATTCTAAGAGGCTGAAAGTTCATTATTATGTTCTCTGGCTTTAAGTCTCTATGAACATAACCTAGCTTGTGAAGCTCTTCAATCCCCTCAACTATCTGCTATACAATCTAGCCAATTTATCTCTGACATCTATTGTAAGATAAGAATTTTCTGTAAGTCATTTCAAGTAATGGAAGCCTGAAGGCTACATGATCTTTACCAAGCAAAATAGCATCAAGCTAGATTATATGCCTGCACTCATTTAACTTTGCCTTTTAAAAAGCATAACACTCATTTGCAAATTCCATTTGGAACTTGTCATCAGCAAGGAAGTAATTGAATGGATATATCTTGTAAGCATATATCATCAGTTATGGTAATGACTCTCTTCTCTATTTTATTCTCTAGAGTGAGATAGCTTTCAAGGCAAGAATCTAAGTCAATAATTTTTAATATGGGAATCTTCATTGCCTCTATTTTTACCATGATTTTATTGATATCAGAGACTGGAAAGTTCTTGACTGCTTTCTTCAATTTAACTTACTTCTGGACTTCAACTCTAAGAGACTCCATTGAGTTTCTTGATTTTCTCTTTTAAAGGAATCTATTCTCTGTAGGTTCATGAATAAAGACAAAACTTTGATTGTGCTTTTTCTTTAGGTGCACTTTGAGGTCTCTAGTATGAGAATATGGCTTCTCACAGAACTCACAAACATACTTCCCATCGTTCTTTTAATGCTTGAAATATAAACTTGGCATATCGTTGTGTATATCCCTCAAGTGTCTCTTATAA
The DNA here is from genome assembly GCA_000711775.1 of Oxytricha trifallax. Classification (NCBI taxonomy): domain Eukaryota; phylum Ciliophora; class Spirotrichea; order Sporadotrichida; family Oxytrichidae; genus Oxytricha; species Oxytricha trifallax. The sequence continues at coordinate 827 of ARYC01005905.1, read as the reverse complement.
GTTGACTAGTAAGGGAAAACTTTATTGCATTCTTTTCATTAATAGTCAACTTTGGCTGGTATTTATTAATGCTCTATGGAGGGTTGTTTAACTTCCTCCTCAATTTAGACGGCTTCTATTATAACGTCCTACTTAACTTATATTTAAATCTCAAAGCTAGACTGGTCAAATTTGTCATAAGTAGGCTCCCACTGAGTACAAGCGTCTCTGTTCTCTACTTTTCTTGGTTGCTGGAATGATAACTTTTATTGGCTTGATCCAAGTAATGGCGCTCTTTTTAACAGGTTAGCGCTCATTTTAGTTTTCTGATATATTTTATTATAATAATGATAAAATCTACCTAGATTAACTTATATAGTAGAGTATAAGACACTCTAGTAAATTCTTTGATGAGAGGTAAGAAATTGAACTAACCACTGTAATTTGACATATTTTATGAGAATTCTATACATTTTAGCAAATTAAAATACACCTAATGAAGTTTGTTTCTCTAGGAGGTCCTCCAAATCGAGTTTGAACTTAATTTGGAGGACCTCCTAAAATAATTAAGCATTATTAGGAGTAATTTAATGGAGAAAGTTTGATAAAAATGGAAATCAATCTGTGAAACTTAAAGCAAGTTTTTCAATGCTTCTCCGCATATCTTTTCAAGGTTGACCGCCAGTAGCTCCTTATTTAGTAGTAAGATTTTAATAAACTTTGAATGGATATCCATAATTTTAAATTATTCCATTAACCTATCTAGAAAGAGAAAGCAAGAAGGAGTCTATGAATGATGCAATGAAAAGAATTTAATCTTAAGATTTAATAGGAAAATTTCGAAGTAA
>ARYC01005903.1:0-15512 GCA_000711775.1 Oxytricha trifallax | reverse complement strand
AAAAAGATATACGGAGAAGCATTTAAAAACTTGCTCCAAGTTTCACAGATTGATTTCCATTTTTATCAAACTTTCTCAATAAAATTGCTCCTAATAATGTTTAATTATTTTAGGAGGTCCTCCAAATTAAGTTCAAACTTTATTAGGAGTTGAATTTTTAAGGTTGAAACTTAATTAGGAGCATATTAAATTAAAAAATGCTTAATAACTTTACCTCCAAATTAAGTTCAAACTTCATTTAGAGGACCTCCTAGAGAAACAAAACTTCATTAGGAGTATTTTAATTTACTCAAATGTATAAGGTTCTCATAAAATATGTCAACTTATACTCTTCTATGGTTATTTAATCTTCTTACCTCTCAGCCGAAAACCTAAAAGAGTGTCTTACACTTGACTATTATAGTTTATCAAGGTAAAATTTATTATTATTATAATAAAAATATATCAGCAAACTAAAATGAGCGCTTACCTTTTAAGAAGAGTGGCATTACTTGGATCAAGCCAATAAAAGTTATCATTCCAGCAACCAAGAAAAGTAGAGACCAGAGACGCTTGTACTCAGTGGGAGCCTTCTTATGACAACTTTGACCAGTCTAGCTTTGAGATTCAAATATAAGTTAAGTTGGAGGTTATCAAAGAAGCTTTGCAAATTGAGGAGGAGGTTAAACAACCCGCCATAGATCATTAATAGTTACCAGCCAAAGTTTACTATTAATGCAAAGAATGCAATATTGTTTTTCCTTACAAGTCAACTTATATGAGACACTTGAGAGATATACACAACGATTTGCCAAGGTTATATCTCAAGCATTAAAAGAAAGATGGGAAGTATGTTTGTGAGTTCTGCGAGAAGCCATATTATCAAACTAGAGACCTAAAAGTGCACTTAAAGAAAAAGCACAATTAAAGTTTTGTCTTTATTCATGAACCTACTGGGTATAAATTCCTCTAAAAGAGAAGATCAAGAAACCCAGTGGAGTCTCTAAGAGTTCAAGTAGAAGTAAGTTAAAATGAGAAAGCAGTCAAGAACTTTCCAGTCTCTGAGATCAATAAAATCATGGTTAAAATCGAGCCAATGAGGATTCCTATATTAAAAATTATTGACTTAGATTCTTCCTTTGAAGATAAAATAGATAAGAGAGTCATTTCTGATGACTAATACGCTTACAAGATATATCCTTTCAATTACTTCCTTGATGATGAAAAGTTCCAAATGGAATTTGCTAATGAGTATTATGCTCTTTAAAAGGCAAAGTTAAATGAGTGTAGGCATATCATCTAGCTTGGTGCTATTTTACTTGGTAAAGATCATGTAGCCTTTAGGCTTCCTTTGCTTGAAATGACTTACAGAGAATTCTTATCTGACAATATATGTCAGAGATAAATTAGCTTGATAGTATAGCAGATAGTTGAAGGGATTGTAGAGCTTGATTGCTAGGTTATGTTCATAGAGACTTAAAGTCAGATAACATCATGATGAACTTTCAGCCTCTTAGAGTTTATATTATTGACTTCAACAGAGCTCAAAGAGTGCAAGCCTCTGCATAAGGAAATGTATACGACACTCCTGGATATTTCCCAGAGAGAGGATTGAAGATATGGAGACACTTAATGGGATATCTGGGCTCTAGCAGTAATAATAATAGAGAGCGACTTGCCAAGAAACGATTACTTTAGCTGCAGTGGTGAGACAGATTCTAAGCAGAGAATCAAGCAATATCTCGTTAAAAATAAAATAAATGGAGGTCTCAGAGAACTTGCATACTCAACTATTATCAAGCCAAGCTAAGAGAATTAACAAACAATAGAAACAATCAAACATCAACTTAGAAAGATAAAATTCAGAGAACTGCCACATGACTCTAAGCTTATGTTTGTATGAAATATTTAAAAACTCGCTTGTTATTCTCACTTAAATTACTAATATTTAAACAAAAAACCCCTACATAAACCCTATTAAAACCCTAATAAAGTATGCACTAACAGTCTACTTTTATCAATCAAAAATTCAATCAAACTACTGAAAGGGTTTTGGGGTTTTGAATATTGTTAAGGTCTGGAGACATTTTCCAAAAACATAACTGAAGGTAATTAATAATTAATTAATTTTGATTTTAAATCATTTTCCCAAATCGAATATATTCCTACAATAATAAATCTCGTTTAAAATCATAGATATATTCTAATATAAAATATATCTATGATAAAAATAGCTATCTATGAGTATAATCAAGAATTTTATAGAGGGGTGAAATCAATTAGACAAATGAATTTAATCAGCAGTTTGAGAATAAAAAATATCTTAATTACAAAAATATAGACTGAGTTTTAAAAATATGATAATTAAACTTTGGTTGAAAAAAATTAATGAAATTATGAATAATTCATGCAAATAAGTATTTTGTGAATACTTTCTGAATTATGCTAAAGTAAATCATAATAAAAACTTGTTGATTAACTTCAAGAATAATCTAAACAGATTAATTAAACATTATTCAATCACCAACACAGCAACGCACTTAACTTTTTTACTTTGCTAATCAAGTAAATTAAAAATTATTTGTTTTTAAAATTTACATAAATTAGAAATAAATATAACGTTTATAGTGCAGTGAAGGTATTTATAATTTTATTTAAATAATATTTTTTTAAAAAGTTTTAAGTAATAATTAATTAATAAATTTAGATTAATATTTAATTTATTTTTGATTCTTAATAATTAATGAAGAAAACATATTTTCAATGTTTATAATATAAATAATAATGATCTTCTTTATAAACATACTAATGATAATTGTCTTAACCAAAAATTTCAAATATTGAAGTGTAGGATTTTATTTTTTTCGTCATGATAAAATATTCATTTTAATTATAAATTATATAATTTACTTTGATTGCATGAAACATTTCAAATTATTTAATTTATATTGATATAAAAAAAATTATCATTAAATAGATAAACCAGGTCTTTTAATTTATTAAATTATAAATAATTACTAATTGTAATAAAGATTAGGTTACAGTTAGATATGTTCATTTTTAAACATATTATAAGACCATTTCCAATCGCAATATTTTAGTAATTATTTCATAAGCATTAAATTAATAATATGTTATATATGCTTAATTATTATTTATTTATTATTCATTATTTATAATTATCCTACCTAAAACAAACATAATTAATTTGATTTTTTTATACTAATATTTTTAATTTTTTGGACATTCAAATATTTTTTTAAATAGTATGAAATAATATATATATATTTTTATGATTTTTTAAAAAATCAATTAAAGGATGTTAATTCTTTTGATATTAAATTCATGTATTAATTTAAAATTATAAAGTTTTTATAACCAATAGTACCCATTTTAATTTAATAATCTAAATATGTTTAAAAAATTAATTCTAAGTTTGATTTCTTCCAAGTATAATTTAAAACTCTTTAAATGTGAGTGAGCATATTAGAATTTTAAATGTACTCAAAAAATAACATAATCTTAGCAAATTTAATATTTAATTATTAAATAATAATACAATTAATTATTTAAAAATATTAGAAACTCAAACAATTAGGAGTTGAATCTATACATATTAAATAATTTATTAAAATTTATAATTCATTACAGATATTAAACTATCTCTAAAAAAGTTTAATAATTATATTAATAATAATACTAATTTTATTACACTTAAGAATTTTATATGATATAATAATTAAATTGTTTATAATCATTAACATTACTCGAATTATTGTTACATACGATTTTCTAAATTTTTAATATGATATAATATACTATAAAAAATATATTACAAAAATTAATATTTTAATAATATAAAATAAACACTAGAGAAAATTTCCTTTCAATAATTTACGACTTAATCCAATAAAAATAAGTTTAAAAGAATTTAAATTTAAAGTATGCTATAGGATTACATATTTTTTCATTTCTCAATAGAAGAAAGTCTTATATTTAAATGATAAATTTTAATATTCACTTTAAAAATAAAGCGGATTTGGAATTACTCACGTATTAGTTTTTAAAAAAATATCTATACTCTGGTATAAATATAACAAAATTTTAATTATAAATTGTGAACTTTTCGATAAAGATACATTTAAAGTCGTTAGCCAATTGGTAGTGAATGACCTGTAAATAATTCATAAATATTTTTACCAGTATGAGGAGGGTCTAATTTTTAAAAATAAACTATTTTCAATAAATTAGCCAAAGAGATATTGGTAGCAACTTAACTAAAATAACTTGTCCAGATATTTAAATAAATTTACGAAATTTTTTGTTTAGAAGATGTTAATAATTATCTCATAAATTATTTCATAGTAATTCTTTATTCCCTAAATAATTTTCTATAGCTAAAGTATTAAACAAGTAGCTGTAATTTCATATATATGTTGCTTGATTGAATGAAACTATTTTATATGTTATTTTTTCTTGTAATAGAGGAATTTAAGAAATTTCATAATATAATCTAACATCAGGGTTAAAAATTGTCTACAAAGTAGAATGAATTTGAAATCTATTATTAGTATATATTAATAAATAAATTTAATTTGATTCCCATGTCATGATTATTTTATATTTGTAATTTTAGTGTTTAAAAATTATCGTAATGGTAAGTAAAACATAAAAATCAATTTGGGAAAAAATTATTGATAAAATAGGTTTAGATTAATTTTATATAATACTTATTAGTAAAATATTTATAAAGTGATTATAGTCTTATAAGAGTAATAATGTAAATAAATGCAAAATTTATCTTGAAAAGCATGAATATGGAGTCTTATACTGTCTTAATTCCATCTTCTTCCTCTTTAAGGTAATCTTAGTCATGTTTTCTTAATGTCATTGAAATTTCGAAAAATATTCGCTTTCTGCTTATTGGATTCAATAATATCACAACTAAAGATGCTGTTGCTGAAACCACGTCTACCTCTGTACAGAAACTGTCGAGCTGGAGATCACATTGACAGAGGTGGGTCAACCATGTTTAGCCAAGATTTTGATAATTTGAGAAGTCTTATAAATTATATTTAACAAGGTCTTAATTAGTAAGTATTAGATTAAAATTATTTTAGACATCTCTGATTAGTTTTCTTTATAAATTAAACCTTTTAGTAGAAACTTAAATTTCTGATCATTAAAACTAAAAATGTTTTAATTTGTTAAATATAATTTATAAGACTTCTCAAATTATCAAAATCTTGGCTAAACATGGTTGACCCACCTCTGTCAATGTGATCTCCAGCTCGACAGTTTCTGTACAGAGGTAGACGTGGTTTCAGCAACAGCATCTTTAGTTGTGATATTATTGAATCCAATAAGCAGAAAGCGAATATTTTTCGAAATTTCAATGACATTAAGAAAACATGACTAAGATTACCTTAAAGAGGAAGAAGATGGAATTAAGACAGTATAAGACTCCATATTCATGCTTTTCAAGATAAATTTTGCATTTATTTACATTATTACTCTTATAAGACTATAATCACTTTACATTTAGTCATATAAGATTTAATTTAAAATAAACTAATTTGAATTTAGTATTTATAAATGTATTTTATATAAATTAATTTTTTATAATGAGATTAAATTTTCAATTTCTGGAGTTTTGAATTATTTTTTAAAAAAAGATTATCAATAATATTTATTTTATTAATTAACTCTAATTTTATAAAAATGTATATAAACAATAAATTGATTTCTAAAAATATAATATTTTTATATTTATCAACAAGATATATATTTATAAAATTATGAATAAATGTGATGAATTAAATATAAAATGTAGCAGAACCATATAGCATTTTAAGTCTAAAAATCTACATTCAATCCAAATATCATTTTTAAAAAATTATTTAAAAAGAAATAATAGAGTTTATTATTTTCCAAATATTCAAATATCTACACATTTTAAAATATTTGATAAAATTACCTCTCTAATTTTAATGTCGTTATGTCAAATAATTTTATATTATATTTTTATATAACACTTTCATAATATGAATATTAATATTTATAATCAATTCTATCTTTATATAACTATGAGGATTTAAAAATTAATAATAAGCCTTCATTTATTCAAAAATATAGCGAACATATTAAAGAAAAAGGTTCTGTAATATAATATGTTTAGATAAAAAGATCTAAAAAATAGGAAAATATTTTTTATTTATAACTTAGTTAATTCAAAATTAAATAAAATTGCTTATCAAGATACTTATTAATTTGAATACTATAATACACTTATAAAAATTTCAAATTTATTAATTTATATTTTCTTTTTTTAAAATCTAATTAAAATAAATCATGATCATTATTGCATTTTACTCAAATTTAATTATAAAATTATATTTTTAATACATTATATAATAGTTTAAATTTATAAATGAATTCTTAAATAGCTCCAGAATGTGCAATTTTCTATTAAAAATATATAAAATTTAAGTTAATACATTTTAATTATATTATCTTTAAAACTTTTATTCCCATACCAAAAGCTGACGTTGCTATTGCCAATTTTATATAATAGAATAAAATCATTGAAATACAATGCATTAATTTATTGACTTATCATATTTAAAAATTAAAATTATTTTATATATAGATTTTATAAAAATATAATAATTATATTTTTTTATATTAATTTAATAAAAGAATTATTATTTATTAATCAGTTAATAAATTATAAATAATTTACAAATTAACTTTTTCACATTTTATTTCTTTAAAAATTTTACGGATTTACCTATTGGGAGCTCTCTTCTAAAAGAAAATTTATAATTCTTTTATAATAATTTTATTCGTAAAAATTATTTATATTCAAAATAATCTTTAATTATCGGAAATATTTAGGCAAATATGTTTAAACATTTTCTGATAATAATTTACTTTATATTCATAAAAAAGATCTATAAAATTTTTAATTTTATTTTTGGCATCTAAAAGGAAAGTACAATTTAATTTGTTGTTTTATTATCATTTAAATCAAATATGATAATTTAGATTTAAAAGAAATTATAATTTTAAATCATGGAAGCCTAAAGTATATTAATGGAAAAGTAACAAGTAGTAATTTATATTAGATTTTCGAAAAAAATAATTAAAAAAGAGTTTAAGTTCTGTTTTTGATTTACTAATAAAATAACTTAATTTTAATGATTATGGAATTATTTTTACGAATTAATATAAATATAAATTTGAATTTTATAACTAAAAACTTAATTTTATTTTAAAATTACATAATTTAGATTATTTCTGAAAATAAGTACTTTTATTAAATTTTTGTAATTCTTTTATAAAATAACATGTGTGCTTTTACATAGATTTCTAAATAATTAAATGAAGAGACAAGTTAATTGTTACTGATATAGAAAGTTGAAAATTCCTACTCACTAATTTATTCTTTTTATCTGTTTACCGAGAAAACTATTATAAATATGAAAAATATATCTTTTGCAAATTTTATAATGTATTATGCAAAATTAGAAAATGATTAGATAGAGAGTTTTTATTATTGATTTTTTTCCCTATTATATTTTCTATCGTGGTTACTTGATGATATCTAGAAATAATAATAGAAGTCATTGAGTTGATTTCCAGTTAAACTTTTTGAACTCCTTTTGGAGTAATACAATTTAAGGCTAGTCTCTATTGACATTACGATTAATTTCAACAATTATATTTGGAATTAGTCCAATTCTATACTGAATCATAAAATTATTCTTTATTGGCATTTTTGCTTTGGTTTTATACACAAATTCTAGTTCTAGACAATCAACAAGGCACCCCAAAATTCCATTAAGATTTAACGATAACTCTATTTAGATTTTTTGAATCCTGAGCCAGACAAAAATGATACTTAGTGGTTGTATGCTTTCTACATCAGTTAGAAAAAATTTTAATCTTCATACCAACTAATGAATCTATAATTTCAATATACAAATATTAAAAATAAATAATATTATTATAAATAAAGGAATAAATTCCAATTTTACATAAAAATATTTTTAAAATTTACAATGTTTTCATGGTCAAAAACTTATTGCTTTTTATAATCACCAAACATTAATTTACTTTGCTATATATATATTATTTATCTCAGTTTTCCTTTAAAAATATTAATAGATTTTCTAATTATTAAAATTAATTAAAATATATTTCCTGCAAAATATATTTTAATTATATAATTGATTAAAAATTATATATATATATAAAAATAACTAATAAATATTATTATATATTATACTTTATAAGATTTGGTTTTTAAGTTTTATTTTATTTTAATAAATAAAAAATTTATATCTCTTTTATAATTTTAATTTATATTATAAAAAAAAATTAAAACCTGAATGCTTATTGATTTAGCATTAATAAAAATATAAAAATATTAAGTATTTTTTATATTTTTCTTTATGATAGTTAAACATAATAAAAGTCTGATATTTTAAACTTTTTGTTTATTATTAAAGCAAATTATCAAGGTTATTTTATATTTATTGGGTAAACTTTAAACAATAGAAAACTAATAAATTAAAGTCAGTCTCAAAATAAATTGTAAGAAATACATTTTTATATTTTCTCTCAAGCTTTGAAACAAAACTTTAAATTATTATAAAATAATTACTTTAATATTATTGATATAAATTTGATATATATCAATTTACTTATAAGTTAACAATTTATTTAAAATTAGTAAAATAAATTATCAATAGAATTTTATAATATAATATAATTATAAATTACTCACAAATTTTGCATTATAATATATTTTATCTTATATGTTTCTTATTTTGTAATTTTTTTAAATTAAATTTTAAATATTAAATTATTTATTATCATTCTTTTTATTATTTTATAAAATAGCTTAATACTTTTATTTGAAATAGAAAGTATTTGATAAAAATAATTTTATTGTTTTTATTTTAATTGCTAATTGAAGTTTTCACTTATTTATAACATGTAATTAAATTTTTAAAGGCAAATTGTCAATTTGTTATTAATTAAAATAAATGCAGAAACTATAATAACTTATATTTTTTAAAATTTGAACAAACTTATTGCATTTTTTGCTATAATTTAATGAAATTTAATTATTCTATTCTATATCAAATAGCCATTTTTGATCATTAATTTTAAAGGCTTAAAAGAAATTATTAACTTTAAATTCATTAAAATTCATGCATCGTAAGTGACATATTTTTAATGTAAAGTATTGAAAATAAAAGCTCTTTTTTCACAATTAATATATGTATTATGTTTGATATCTAAGGTATTATTACAATACAGTAAGAGCTATTTCATTCTATGATAATTACAAAAGAACTAGAAACATCACTAATCTCATTATATAAATCAAAATATAATCAAATTTTGGAATGGGAAAATGATAAAGTTCACATAATGCACAGGTTCATTAAATAGGTTTTTTTATTTTAATAATAATAATATTAATAATAATTATAATTAAAATAATCATAGATTTAGTTTGTAATAAATTATTAAAGCAGTGAATAGAAATTGCTTATCAATTATAAATAATGCTTTGATTCATGAACTTATTATATTAAATTTATTAATATTAATATTAAAAAAATTAAATTAAAATAATTTTAAGAGATACTTTTAATATTAATAATTATTATTATATTATTTTATATATTTTAAAACTAAATTATGATGATGATGAATTCGCTTAAGGCAAGTGAATTTAATAATCTAGAAATAAAGATCTCTAGACTTAATATATAAATATACATTAGTTTTAACTTTAGTACTATACATATAAAATTATAAAAAAGGACTCTTCGCAACTAAAGAATTGGAGGAGACATTCAAAAAAGAGGACAGATTTACTACTCGTCAATTAGGGACCTCTGCTGCGGATGAAGCATGATCCTGGGGACAGTGTCCCTCTCCAACAGCGCTAAACTCAATCTATTGCTGGTCTTGTAAATGTGATGCTTGTTAAACATTTTGTTCGCTATAATTGGGAAAGTGGTAAAACTTGGCACTTCAGAACCTGTGTCAGTGAATTTATGGGGGCCATAAACTCTTGCTTTGACTAAACTCGACTTTGGTTCTGCTCAAAGGCATCTTCCATATATCTGATTGCATTCTTGATCTTTGTCCTACACAACGAATGTATAATTTATAGATAAATTATCAATTAGTTATTAGTAAATGGATTATTTATTTTTAAGTTCAATTAAATTAAATATATTGAGCTTTTATATGTAATTTATATAAATTTAAAATACAAAAAATTAGAATTTTTGGTTTTACCCAATGCTCCATTGATAATTTCAAATTCTTATTTTTTTTTTAATTATTTCAATTTTAATATTAAGTATTTTAATTTTAAATTACTTTATTTGTTTCAAAAAGTAATGCTTTTCGTTTTTATTTAATTTGAATTAATTCAAAAATTAGCTATTAATTTTTAATATCTCAACTAATTAAGTTTAATCATTTAACTTTATTAGTTTATAAAAAGCTTAATAATAATAATTTTTTTATTAAATTTTAATTGTATTTTTATTTTATTTTTGTTAAATTTCAGTAATATTCATATTGCACTATTAATTATTACTAATATGTGTTGAGCGACGAGAAACACAAAACTACGACTTCGTTATCTTGAATGCAAATGATGGAGGAATAAAATTGAAAAATTCTAAAAACATATATTGAGCTACTTCTCATTCAGTCGTTGGAGGAATAAATGTTGCATGTACAACTTCTGGAGCAATGTAATCAGGAGTAACAAAAAAGTAGGGTAGGTAAATACTTCTAAAAATCCTAATGCCATCTTTAATAATTTATGGCCCCTATATATTATACATATATTAGTAATAATTAATACTGATTATAATATATTAGAGATCTCTTTTTAATTTCCCTTGCCTTAAGCGATTCATACACACACTACTCATATTGCTTTAATTTTGACTACTTCCCTTTAGTGAATTGAAATTCAATCGCTTATCAACACTCCCACTACTTTAAGCTTAGGCATTTTAACTTTGATCAACATGTTATTTATAATGAGCAGTCACATCGTCACTAGTGTAATTATCACCTTTATTTTTAGATTTATAACCAATAAATTATAACTCATTCTTTTTATTTACAGAGTATCTCCTATTTCTCTATTAATATTAGTATGTAGAAAGAATATCTTAATTTAAATTCACATTTTAAGGTGTTTAGAAGTTATACATCGAAGGTATTTAATCTAAACCATCACCATTTGATTAATAATTGGATTAAGGGGTTTAAATCATAAGATTTAAACTATTTCTCTTACTTTATTATCGTTTCAGATTCTATTTGTCTTCGTTTAGGATGTCTGGGTTAAAAAATGGGGAATATTCGTAGGATTTCTAGTATTATTGCATCAAATGACGATTCTCGTTTTAATGTGCTTACTAGAGGTATTAATTGATTATTTATTAATTATTGAGTATTTTCTGGGTGTAATTAGCATGTTAACTAAAACCTGACTTAGATATATTACTGTTAAGAATTTATTGAGAGCTTATACTATTTCTCATTCTTTACCTAAAAATATACTGCCTATTCGATAAGTTAGCTTTTGAGTTATTTTAATTAATTAATTGGGAAATTACTCTTTATTTCTTTATTTTTGGGGAGTTTAAAGCATCACCTTTACCAACTTCAAGTCCCACCACTCCATCATATTATACTATATCTTCAGAATTGACGTTGATATCCAAATTTTCCACTATGTTAATGTTTTATGATAAACCTTAGTTCATTTTGCTTCTACTATTGAAACTACCTCCTTCATGACCTTTTAAATTAAATGTAACTTCATTTCTTCTCACTTAATTCTATGGTGTGAACATTTCTAAAGCATTGCTAATTTAATACTATGATGATATTATAACACTATTTCTGAGTGAAATCTACTTAGGATTCTAGTGATTGTGATTTCTGAATAAATTGTCTATATCTCTAGATTACGACTTAATCTGATTTTGGAATAATTCTTAACGTTTTCCCTTATATTACTTCAGCATTTGCTTAAATACAGCTAATTTATGATTTTTATTATTTTCATTATTATCGTTTGATTTTTAGGTTAAGTCTAGTTGAAGCAGCCGTTTGGATTTATTTGCTTGAAGTTCGTTTTATAATGGGTCTTAGATCTACTCTATAAATAAAATCTATAAATATATAGAGAGAAATACCATTTTTCTTATAAAACCAATAAATAAAAGTAAGTTGGATATCTTTAAATGATAAAAATTAACTTCAAAAATAAGTTTTACTTATAATAAAAACGGCATTTATAAATAATCTAAAAACTACTAAGATTCCAAAATATATAATAATTAAATTCAATTTTCTATAGATCTGTCTGTTTGTAGTGAATCATCTAGCTCTTATGCTATGTTGCTTATTTTTTGTGACTTCCTAGATTTAGACATATTGCTAGAATATCCATTTAGAATTAAAAAATGCATAAAATTAAAGAAAATTATAATGAATTTAAAAAATATAATTATTATTATTATTTATGATATTGAGAGTTTTGAGAGTGTTTTTCTTGAATTCCTGTGATTAATCACTTTATGAATTATCTTAATCATTTCCTGAAGAAGCCTCATCGTCTGACATAACACCATGTCTTTCTTTCCTCTTCTACCTTATTTGCTTCAATATTTTATAAATACTTATATTAAAAAAGTTTTATTTATATAATTTAGATAATATTTCATCAGCTGTAATTAAATTCAAGTTTTCCATTAAAGGAGGTGCACTAATAATAGTAAATTTTTGATGAGTTTTTATAAAAACAAGAAAGATCGTTGACAAATAAAATTGAACTAATGAATAGTTATAAAAAAAACATTTTAAAAAAATATATCTAAAAATAAAATCTACTTTGATCAAATTGAATGAAATTAATATAAAAAAAATAAATTTATTGATCAATAGTATTTATAAAGTTGAATAAAGTAAAATGATACTGAAAAATTCAACAAATATATACTAGATTATCAAAAAGATTTGAAAATTATATATATTACTATATTTTATTTTTAGAATTAAAATAGTAACTGTGGGTAGCAGTGATTAGAGATGAGTGCTTGATTAATCATCAATTCGCTTTTAATTTTTATTGATGCTTCTATTTTTATATGAAATCATCCGCATTAAATTCTTGTGCTATTCTCTCTGCAAAAAGTCCATGCCTTCTTTGATTTCCTCAATTGTGTTATTAATAATTTAATAAAGCTAGTTTAAATATTACAATCAACTTTATTTAAAAATAATTAAATTTGCAATTAATTAACATTCATTTAAATATGAACAGTTGTCCTAACTAACCCATAATTAATCATAAATTATTTTATATAGAAATTTCTATATTAAATTAATATTTTCGTTATCGTTAGGTGTAAAGAATTAGTGCTGACTGCTATTTGGGGAAGGAGACAACTTCCCACTTTTGAATGTTTGTTACGTGTCTTAATTCCCAAATTGAAACGGTTGCTATTGCATATTCTACTAAAACCCTAGAATGTTACTGGCTGAGTACTGAGGAGACTGCGCGCCACCCAAATTCTTGTAGGAAATGGATTTCATGCTGAAGCGCTTAGAGTGGTCCTTACGCAACTTGTTTATTGCTTCGTCCCATTAGATGTAGTCGAACACGTATTTCGTCAGGTCTAAGATCTTGCCTATATAATTAAATTATTATATAAATAATCCTGGAATAAGTTCTTAAAAAATTGATAGAATTAATGTATTATAAAATTAAGATAAAAACATAGTATTATAAGGTGGGAGTTTTTGTTGCTGTTTCTTTTGAGTGAATTAAGTCTGCGTTTCATACGATTATCATAATAATTGAACATTTCATCCTGATCATCATTAAAGAACTTGATTAAATTCTACTGCATCTTTTGGAAGTGCAACATGTCAAGTTTTTTAGCATAAATATCTCTAAATTAGAAAAACTATATTAAACTCTTATATATTTCAAAGTTTGTAGATGTGCTGAGGAGTGAAAGTAGTTGGGAAAGTCTTAAGCACCAATTACAAGTTGAGTGAGGTTTCTTCTTGATTTTTAGAGGCAATAGTGAATCTATTAACGAATTAATGCAGGACTTTTGCCTCGTCATCTGTTATTCCCAAGTATTCGTTTTCTGCTTGATCTTTCTCTATGAATTCCACTAGTTCACTAATCAAATAATATAAGATTTTATCAAATTCAAAGCATTAATGAATCGTTTGTAATGAGAATGTTAAAAATAAATTAATAATTTTTCTTTCAATTATTTTAATGAATGTCGTCTTTATTACTGTTCATCATTAACCTGCCAACCAACATCTTCAATTACATTGAAATCTATATAATTATTATAATAAATATATTTTACAAAAGTTGAATAATTTATCTTAAATTTTAATCTATAATATATTTTTAAGAAATCTCTGGGTTTTCCTAAATTTACTGTCTCATTTCTTCATTATTAGTGTCAATTGATTGATATAGCATCCCAGATGTCTGTCTCCTAGCAAAGTGCTAATATTACTATCTGTATGCTCGTAAATATGGATTTTCATTAAGGAGTTTATTATTCATTAAAATTTATAATCAATTTAAATTCTGTTATTTTATAATCTTAGTGTCTTATTTCTTTTAAAGCTAAATTAGATTAATAACAGATAATAAATTATTAATGTTATCTGTTCTATATTGAAAAAGAAAAAACTCTTTTAATTGAATTA
The DNA here is from genome assembly GCA_000711775.1 of Oxytricha trifallax. Lineage (NCBI taxonomy): Eukaryota > Ciliophora > Spirotrichea > Sporadotrichida > Oxytrichidae > Oxytricha > Oxytricha trifallax. The sequence goes on along the minus strand of ARYC01005903.1, from coordinate 725 downwards.
GAAATATGGTCCAAATTCAAACCCAAGTAAATAATTCAATTAAATTTCTAAAGCCCTTTTTTTGTATGAATTTGCATGAAACTTTTTCTCCCCATGATTTTAATTAGATAGCTAAAGATATGCAGCCACAACCAATTCCTTCCTAATGATGTACAATTCATCAGCTCTGACCTCATCCTCTTAGTTTTTAATTTTCTTTTTAATCGACATTTTCTGAGTGAGATTTCTCTGAAGTTGCTGACGTTGATTGAAGAAAACTAGAGCGTTCTCTGCTACTTAATTTAACTATTGAAAAGATCTTATGATGTCTCTATAAATGTAATATTTGTGCTTTTCTAGTCTGTATTTCTCTTCGTTACCCTAGTCAAACATCACACTTATATAATCGTAATAAAATTGGGATTTTTTTAATTTAGCTGGTAAATAATTATTTTAAGTTTTATGAATATTATTTATTAACTGAAACACTCAAAACTCCAAAACCCCTTAATGAGGTTTACAAGTGTCTTTGATTTGTAGGAAATTTGTTAGGGGTTAGGGTTATTGGTAGGTTTTAATGTGAAATATTTAGTAAATGTATTTATTTTAATCACTCAAAATGCACTTTTAGATAATGTGGGAGAGGTCTGAAGTTTATCATACTTAACCACAAATATATCTGCTCTATTGATATGTTTGATCTTGAGTTTGGTTTTATTATTATTGACTCTGCCATTTGTTTCATT
>ARYC01005902.1:0-37909 GCA_000711775.1 Oxytricha trifallax | reverse complement strand
TTTCATTGCTATCTGGTCAATTGTTTTTGACTGTGAATCTAGCAAAATTGAAATCTTTGGGTGGACTTTTGGAGCACCAACCAATTGTGAGCTCTTGAAATAATTTTGAGGTCTTGCCCACATCAACACTCGAACTAGGGCAACGTGGGGTCGAGGAACATTTTAAAACACTTTGTAGCAATTTCTAGTAAATGCCTGCTGAGATATTCCAGTTTCCAGGAATGACCTCAGATTTCATGCAAAACTTCCATTATGCAAATGCTGATGCCATTATCTCGACAATAAATATCTCTGATGCTCTCTGCAACTATCAATCCTAGGTTTTCTTGGCCAATAACCGTAATAAGAGAGGTGCAACAACTCTCCATCACTATTTCAATGCTATCTGGTCATTTGTTTTTGACTGTGCATCTAGCAAAATTGAAATCTTTGGGTGGACTTTTGGAGCACCAACCAATTGTGAGCTCTTGAAATAATTTTGAGGTCTTGCCCACATTAATACTCGAACTAGGGCAACGTGGGGTCGAGGAACATTTTAAAACACTTTGTAGCGATTTCTAGTAAATGCCTGCTGAGATATTATAGTTTCTATGAATGACCTCAGATTTCATGCAAAACTTCCATTAAGCAAATGCTGATGCCATTATCTCGACAATAAATATCTCTGATGCTCTCTACAACTATCAATCCTAGGTTTTCTTGGCCAAATAACCGTAATAAGAGAGGTGCAACAACTCTCCATCACTATTTCAATGCTATCTGGTCATTTGTTTTTGACTGTGCATCTAGCAAAATTGAAATCTTTGGGTGGACTTTTGGAGCACCAACCAATTGTGAGCTCTTGAAATCATTTTGAGGTCTTGCCCATACTATCACTCGAACTAGGGCAATGGAGAGTTGAGGAACATTATAAAACACTTTTCAGCAATTTCTAGTAAGTGCCTGCTGAGATATAGCAGTTTCCATGAATGACCTCAGATTTCATGCTAAACTTCCATAACGTAAATGCTTATGCCATTATCTCGACAGTAAATATCTCTTATGCTCTCTGCAACTATCAATCCAAGGTTTTCATGGCCAAATAACCGTAATATGATAGGTGCAACAACTCTCCATCACTATTTCATTGCTATCTGGTCAATTGTTTTTGACTGTGAATCTAGCAAAATTGAAATCTTTGGGTGGACTTTTGGAGCACCAACCAATTGTGAGCTCTTGAAATAATTTTGAGGTCTTGCCCACATCAACACTCGAACTAGGGCAACGTGGGGTCGAGGAACATTTTAAAACACTTTGTAGCAATTTCTAGTAAATGCCTGCTGAGATATTCCAGTTTCCAGGAATGACCTCAGATTTCATGCAAAACTTCCATTATGCAAATGCTGATGCCATTATCTCGACAATAAATATCTCTGATGCTCTCTGCAACTATCAATCCTAGGTTTTCTTGGCCAATAACCGTAATAAGATAGGTGCAAAAAGTCTCCATCACTATTTCATTGCTATCTAGTCATTTGTTTTTGACTGTGCATCTAGCAAAATTGAAATCTTTGGGTGGACTTTTGGAGCACCAACCAATGTGAGCTCTTGAAATAATTTTGAGGTCTTGCCCACATTAATACTCGAACTAGGGCAACGTGGGGTCGAGGAACATTTTAAAACACTTTGTAGCGATTTCTAGTAAATGCCTGCTGAGATATTATAGTTTCTATGAATGACCTCAGATTTCATGCAAAACTTCCATTAAGCAAATGCTGATGCCATTATCTCGACAATAAATATATCTGATGCTCTCTGCAACTATCAATCCTAGGTTTTCTTGGCCAAATAACCGTAATAAGATAGGTGCAAAAAGTCTCCATCACTATTTCATTGCTATCTAGTCATTTGTTTTTGACTGTGCATCTAGCAAAATTGAAATCTTTGGGTGGACTTTTGGAGCACCAACCAATTGTGAGCTCTTGAAATAATTTTGAGGTCTTGCCCATATTAACACTCGAACTAGGGCAACGTGGGGTCGAGGAACATTTTAAAACACTTTGTAGCAATTTCTAGTAAATGCCTGCTGAGATATTGCAGTTTCCATGAATGACCTCAGATTTCATGCAAAACTTCCATTAAGCAAATGCTGATGCCATTATCTCGACAGTAAATATCTCTTATGCTCTCTGCAACTGTCAATCCTAGGTTTTCGTGGCCAAATAACCGTAATATGATAAGGGCAAAAACGCCCCAAAACTTATTCATTGCTAACTGGTCATGTGTTTTTGACTGTGCATCTAGCAAAATTGAAATCTTTGGGTGGACTTTTGGAGCACCAACCAATTGTGAGCTCTTGAAATAATTTTGAGGTCTTGCCCATATTAACACTCGAACTAGGGCAACGTGGGGTCGAGGAACATTTTAAAACACTTTGTAGCAATTTCTAGTAAATGCCTGCTGAGATATTGCAGTTTCCATGAATGACCTCAGATTTCATGCAAAACTTCCATTAAGCAAATGCTGATGCCATTATCTCGACAATAAATATTTCTGATGCTCTCTGCATCTATCAATCCTAGGTTTTCGTGGGCAAATAACCGTAATATGATATGGGCAGCAACTCCCCAATACTATTTCATTGCTAACTGGTCATGTGATTTTGACTGTGCATTTAGCAAAATTGAAACTTGAGTGTGGACTTTTGTAGCACCAACCAATTGCGAGCTCTTGAAATAATTTTGAGGTCTTGCCCACAATAACACTCGAACTAGGGCAATGTAGGGTCAAGGAACATTTTAAAACACTTTGTAGCGATTTCTAGTAAATGCCTGCTGAGATATTGCAGTTTCCATGAATGACCTCAGATTTCATGCAAAACTTCCATTAAGCAAATGCTGATGCCATTATCTCGACAATAAATATCTCTGATGCTCTCTACAACTATCAATCCTAGGTTTTCTTGGCCAAATAACCGTAATAAGAGAGGTGCAACAACTCTCCATCACTATTTCAATGCTATCTGGTCATTTGTTTTTGACTGTGCATCTAGCAAAATTGAAATCTTTGGGTGGACTTTTGGAGCACCAACCAATTGTGAGCTCTTGAAATAATTTTGAGGTCTTGCCCATATTAACACTCGAACTAGGGCAACGTGGGGTCGAGGAACATTTTAAAACACTTTGTAGCAATTTCTAGTAAATGCCTGCTGAGATATTGCAGTTTCCATGAATGACCTCAGATTTCATGCAAAACTTCCATTAAGCAAATGCTGATGCCATTATCTCGACAATAAATATCTCTGATGCTCTCTACAACTATCAATCCTAGGTTTTCTTGGCCAAATAACCGTAATAAGAGAGGTGCAACAACTCTCCATCACTATTTCAATGCTATCTGGTCATTTGTTTTTGACTGTGCATCTAGCAAAATTGAAATCTTTGGGTGGACTTTTGGAGCACCAACCAATTGTGAGCTCTTGAAATAATTTTGAGGTCTTGCCCACATTAACACTCGAACTAGGGCAATGTGGGGTCGAGGAACATTTTAAAACACTTTTTAGCAATTTCTAGTAAATGCCTGCTGAGATATTCTAGTTTCTATGAATGACCTCAGATTTCATGCAAAACTTCCATTATGCAAATGCTGATGCCATTATCTCGACAATAAATATCTCTGATGCTCTCTGCAACTATCAATCCTAGGTTTTCTTGGCCAAATAACCGTAATAAGATAGGTGCAACAAGTCTCCATCACTATTTCATTGCTATCTGGTCATTTGTTTTTGACTGTGCATCTAGCAAAATTGAAATCTTTGGGTGGACTTTTGGAGCACCAACCAATTGTGAGCTCTTGAAATAATTTTGAGGTCTTGCCCATATTAATACTCGAACTAGGGCAACGTGGGGTCGAGGAACATTTTAAAACACTTTGTAGCGATTTCTAGTAAATGCCTGCTGAGATATTGCAGTTTCCATGAATGACCTCAGATTTCATGCAAAACTTCCATTAAGCAAATGCTGATGCCATTATCTCGACAATAAATATCTCTGATGCTCTCTACAACTATCAATCCTAGGTTTTCTTGGCCAAATAACCGTAATAAGAGAGGTGCAACAACTCTCCATCACTATTTCAATGCTATCTGGTCATTGTTTTTGACTGTGCATCTAGCAAAATTGAAATCTTTGGGTGGACTTTTGGAGCACCAACCAATTGTGATCTTGAAATAATTTTGAGGTCTTGCCCATATTAATACTCGAACTAGGGCAACGTGGGGTCGAGGAACATTTTAAAACACTTTGTAGCGATTTCTAGTAAATGCCTGCTGAGATATTGCAGTTTCCATGAATGACCTCAGATTTCATGCAAAACTTCCATTAAGCAAATGCTGATGCCATTATCTCGACAATAAATATTTCTGATGCTCTCTGCAACTATCAATCCTAGGTTTTCTTGGCCAAATAACCGTAATAAGATAGGTGCAACAACTCTCCATCACTATTTCATTGCTATCTGGTCATTTGTTTTTGACTGTGCATCTAGCAAAATTGAAATCTTTGGGTGGACTTTTGGAGCACCAACCAATTGTGAGCTCTTGAAATAATTTTGAGGTCTTGCCCATATTAACACTCGAACTAGGGCAACGTGGGGTCGAGGAACATTTTAAAACACTTTGTAGCAATTTCTAGTAAATGCCTGCTGAGATATTGCAGTTTCCATGAATGACCTCAGATTTCATGCAAAACTTCCATTATGCAAATGCTGATGCCATTATCTCGACAATAAATATCTCTGATGCTCTCTGCAACTATCAATCCTAGGTTTTCTTGGCCAAATAACCGTAATAAGATAGGTGCAACAACTCTCCATCACTATTTCATTGCTATCTGGTCATTTGTTTTTGACTGTGCATCTAGCAAAATTGAAATCTTTGGGTGGACTTTTGGAGCACCAACCAATTGTGAGCTCTTAATAATTTTGAGGTCTTGCCCATATTAACACTCGAACTAGGGCAACGTGGGGTCGAGGAACATTTTAAAACACTTTGTAGCAATTTCTAGTAAATGCCTGCTGAGATATTGCAGTTTCCATGAATGACCTCAGATTTCATGCAAAACTTCCATTATGCAAATGCTGATGCCATTATCTCGACAATAAATATCTCTGATGCTCTCTGCAACTATCAATCCTAGGTTTTCTTGGCCAAATAACCGTAATAAGAGAGGTGCAACAACTCTCCATCACTATTTCAATGCTATCTGGTCATTTGTTTTTGACTGTGCATCTAGCAAAATTGAAATCTTTGGGTGGACTTTTGGAGCACCAACCAATTGTGAGCTCTTGAAATAATTTTGAGGTCTTGCCCATATTAACACTCGAACTAGGGCAACGTGGGGTCGAGGAACATTTTAAAACACTTTGTAGCAATTTCTAGTAAATGCCTGCTGAGATATTGCAGTTTCTATGAATGACCTCAGATTTCATGCAAAACTTCCATTAAGCAAATGCTGATGCCATTATCTCGACAATAAATATTTCTGATGCTCTCTGCAACTATCAATCCTAGGTTTTCTTGGCCAAATAACCGTAATAAGATAGGTGCAAAAAGTCTCCATCACTATTTCATTGCTATCTAGTCATTTGTTTTTGACTGTGCATCTAGCAAAATTGAAATCTTTGGGTGGACTTTTGGAGCACCAACCAATTGTGAGCTCTTGAAATAATTTTGAGGTCTTGCCCATATTAACACTCGAACTAGGGCAACGTGGGGTCGAGGAACATTTTAAAACACTTTGTAGCAATTTCTAGTAAATGCCTGCTGAGATATTATAGTTTCTATGAATGACCTCAGATTTCATGCAAAACTTCCATTAAGCAAATGCTGATGCCATTATCTCGACAATAAATATATCTGATGCTCTCTGCAACTATCAATCCTAGGTTTTCTTGGCCAAATAACCGTAATAAGATAGGTGCAAAAAGTCTCCATCACTATTTCATTGCTATCTAGTCATTTGTTTTTGACTGTGCATCTAGCAAAATTGAAATCTTTGGGTGGACTTTTGGAGCACCAACCAATTGTGAGCTCTTGAAATAATTTTGAGGTCTTGCCCACAATAACACTCGAACTAGAGTAACGTGGGGTCGAGGAACATTTTAAAACACTATTCAGCGATTTCTAGTAAATGCCTGCTGAGATATTGCAGTTTCCATGAATGACCTCAGATTTCATGCAAAACTTCCATTAAGCAAATGCTGATGCCATTTTCTCGACAATAAATATTTCTGATGCTCTCTGCAACTATCAATCCTAGGTTTTCTTGGCCAAATAACCGTAATAAGATAGGTGCAACAACTCTCCATCACTATTTCATTGTGAGCTCTTGAAATAATTTTGAGGTCTTGCCCACAATAACACTCGAACTAGAGTAACGTGGGGTCGAGGAACATTTTAAAACACTATTCAGCGATTTCTAGTAAATGCCTGCTGAGATATTGCAGTTTCCATGAATGACCTCAGATTTCATGCAAAACTTCCATTAAGCAAATGCTGATGCCATTTTCTCGACAATAAATATTTCTGATGCTCTCTGCAACTATCAATCCTAGGTTTTCTTGGCCAAATAACCGTAATAAGATAGGTGCAACAACTCTCCATCACTATTTTCATTTCGTGAGCTCTCTGAGAATAATTTTGAGCTGTCTTGCCCACAAAAACACTCGAAATAAGGCAACGTGGGGTCGAGGAACATTTTAAAACACTTTGTAGCGATTTCTAGTAAATGCCTGCTGAGATATTGCAGTTTTCATGAATGACCTCAGATTTCATGCAAAACTTCCATTAAGCAAATCAAAACCCCAAAACCCCTTAGTGAGGTTTATAAGTGCTTTGATTTTTAGGGTATAGTTGGGGGTCTTATTGGTGTTAGTAAAAAAAATTAGGCCAATTTGCAAAATGAGAAATAGAAATTATCGAAATTTAGGGTCTATTTATGATGAGTAATATTTAGATTTACTGCTTCACCTTAGGTATGGTACAAGTATTAATATAGACTAAGTCAAACCAGTGTTGAATTATACAGCCATAGCAAGACTCCTACACAAGATTGCCTCAACTGTTAGGTATCATTGCTTGTTAGCTGTTTAACATTATAACTCAGGCTCTTGAAAACATCCTGCAAAAAAGTAAAAGATCTCACAGCACCATATTGACTTCCTCTGCGACTCGAAGACTTTAAAGTATTGGGCACACTTTCCTCTTGACTAGCGAGCTGTCATGTTTCATCGCAAGTTTCCAAACATGCGTATCTCTCCTTAGACTATAACCAATATTTATAGACGAAATGGTATTACTTTCAAGACTGTCAACAGAGTGAAGAGAGTGATTGATTTTACAGAGCCATTTTATAGTAATAATTTATACTATATATATGATTAAATGCAGAGAGCTATTACTAATAACATCAAGTTCATACATGCCGATGAAGCTGTGTTTACCTTCAACACCTTTATTAATAAGTCTTGGTATAAGAAGTATGATAATATAGAAGTCTATGATTAAAAAGTGAAGGTAGTCACCCATGCAATTTTAGCTGGCATTATTGAAGATTCAGGATAAGAGAGTTATGTTATTCACCCTCGCTCTATTAAGCGAGAGTAGTATATAGAGTTCCTACATAAGCTCAGAGAGAAGTATTGCAACCAAGAGATCATCCTGTTTGTTGATAACCTATCAGTTCATAAGACTAAGGAGTCTAAGAAAGCTCATGAAAAGTTAAACATTACTCCTGTATACAACGTCCCTTACAGCCCTTAATTTAATGGAATAGAATTCTACTGGAGTTAAATCAAGACTCACTACAAGAAGCTTCTGCTGTATCATCTTATGCATGACTTGCCCATCGATACAGTAGACTTAATTCAAAGCAGCTGTCAGAGAGTGAGCGTAGATAAGACAACAGTCTTGTGCGAGAGAGGGAAGAATGAATGTTTATAAATAAGTTTTAGATTTAAATGAATGAATAAGTTCACATATTAAACTGACCCATAAGGGGGTTTGGCTTCTCTTTCTTCCCCTCTTCTTATGGCTTGCTTGGGCCCATATTTCTTCTCTTAGTGCCAGCTCCTGCATCTATGATCATTTCATCTGGTTTTTAGACATCTTTATAAAGTCTCTTGCTAACCTCATAAATTTTCAACGACTTTCTTTCTCTGTGAACCTTTGCATGCTCTTTCATAAGATATATACCAGTGCCAGATTTTCCTACAAAGTTATATGTCAAAGCTTACTTGAAAGATAAGGATGCTTCTTAAGTTCCTCTAGCCAAGCTGAGCTTATTAGAATGCCTTGCTTTTTCTAGTCTTCAGGAGGGATAGAATATCGTTTCTTATGTGCTTCTTCAATTATTTCTCTGAGATACTCCTCTTTTATTGTACCAAGAACACCAAAGAAAAAGTTCCTCTCTGGTAGTTTATTAGAGAGTTTTTTCTTGGTAGGAAGGTAAACTGCCACTTCCTCATCTTACATGGCATCCTCATAAAGATTAGTGACTGAAATCTCGGGGTAGTTGGGAATTTCGATTAGTTTAATGTCTTTATTTTTAAAAGCTTTCTTCTCCTCACAAAGTATTGCTTTCAAGAATGAAATTTTTGTACCTTCCATCGTTGGAAGGAATAAACCAACTGTATAATATGTTAATAGTCATTAAGTTATCTTACCATGTAAAGTTAGGTATCGATAGAGATCTTCCTTGCTTCTGAATCTTGATATCATTTCTTGAGCCTCGACTCTTTTCATTTGATCATTGAGTGATTCCATCTTTGTTCCTCTTCCTATTAATGAATTTCAAATTATAACTTATAGACTTCTGGATCCTTTTGTTTAAAATCTTACTATTAAATATGGGCATCTTATAGGAGGTCAACCCTGCAAAGATACGTGGAGAAAGTTTGCAGAAGCTGTAATAAACTGCAGAGATTGAGCTCCATTTTTATCAATTTAGTTCCATTAAATTATTACTAATTTGTTTTAATTTAATTAGTACTGGTACTAAATTCGTTTAATTTTAATTGGTACCAATTTAATAGTACCAAAACTTAATTAGTAGCTAGTTTTAATCCAGTGAGGTTTTAATGGAAAAGTTCCAATGTGGTTTAAAACTTAATTGGTACCAGTACCAACCTGAACTTTATCTGAGTTGGTACCAGAATCAAAATTATTAAGAGTAAAATTACGAAAATTATACTTATAAACTGAGTATAAATATGAAGTCTTAGAGCTTAGATCAAACCCTCATTAATGCTGTTGCAACTCCTATATAGTCCAGATATAGCTATAGAGGTTTTGAGAGCTTTATAATAGAAATTTAAATTTGAATTTAAACATGGCGGTCAACTTGAATCGTAGAGCTGCACTTTTAGGATCAGGTCAATCAATGCTCAACTTTGGCTCCCAAGAAACCAGAAGTAATTTATATTGAAAAGGAGTTAGAGCTAAGAGCTCTAGAGTTTGAAGCTGAGGTCTTTAAAATTTAAGTTTAAAACAAGAAGTAGAGTGCTGAGATTGGTGTTTAAACATAAGTTGAATTGGTTGAAGAAGATAAGGATCAGCAACCAATAGAAAAAATTAAAACATTTTAATGTGAAGACTGCTAATACTTCTTCTCAACTGAGTCTAGCTTGAAGAGGCACGTTAAAGAGGTACACTCTGGCAAGGCCAAGATCTATTTTAAACATGAAAAAGTGGATGGAAGTACCAATGCACAACATGCATGAAGTCTTACACTCACTCAGCAAAGGTTAAGAAGCATATGCAAAAACATCATCTTAGCGAATTCTTGATTAAAGATGAGGAAACTTAAAAGCTTGTACCTGCTAAAAGAAAAAATAACTCTCTTGAGTCACAAAAATAACAGTAGGAGAGACTTAAGAGATAGAAGCGGTTGGAGTCGATGAACCAACCAGCAAATGGTATGTATATAGCATGCTTATAAGATAGAGCAATGTATATACCTGCATTAAATGCAGTCGATATAAGCGGCTGTATTGAAAACTATTTGAATATTGACGTACCTAACAAGGTAAAACTTATAGTTGTTGATGAATTCGCTTACAAGGTATATCCATTCAAGTATCTCATTAAGAACGAGCAATATTAAAATGAGTTTGCAAATGAATACATAGTACTGAGAGAGGCTTAGAAAAGATAATGCAAGAACTTAGCTAAGCTCGACGGAGTTATACTTGGTCATGGTTTTATAGCTTTGAGACTCAAGAAGTTTGAAATGACTCTAAGAGAGTATCTCTACCATAATAGATATCCTGATGAATTGAATGAGATACTCACAGATATGACTAAGGGTGTGAAAGAGCTCCATGATCTAGGGTGTGTTCATAGAGATTTGAAGCCAGAAAATGTAATGCTAAATCTCTGCCCTTTAGAAGTAGTAGTCATAGATTTCAACAGAGCAATAAGACAAGAGATAGTGACTTTAGCTAAGGTTTTAGGCACTCCAGGATACTTCCCTATAAGAGAGAAATGGACAAATGGCTCTGTATAATGGGATGTTTGGGCGGTAGCTGCAATTATCTTAGAGTGCGATATGGAAAGTATGTCATACTTTGGAACAAAACATGAGAAATAATCAATAAGTTTGGCTGCTAAACATATTAAACAAGATGAAATATGCAATGAAATTAAGAAGATAGTTGAGATGGTAATCGTAAAAGCTCCAGTATATCCAAGATAATCATTAGATGATATACTAGAACAACTACAGACTGCTAGATTCAAGAGGTATCACAAAGATAAGCAGATAAAATTTGTTTGAATTAAGAACAGTAATATTCATTAAATATTCATTAAATTCATCAAAAACCTGCGTTTTCTCTACTAACCCCAATAAGACCCCTACTATACCCTACAAATCAAAGCACTTATAAACCTCACTAAGGGGTTTTGGGGTTTTATTTGAATGCTGATGCCATTATCTCGACAATAAATATCTCTGATGCTCTCTACAACTATCAATCCTAGGTTTTCTTGGCCAAATAACCGTAATAAGAGAGGTGCAACAACTCTCCATCACTATTTCAATGCTAATCTGGTCATTTGTTTTTGACTGTGCATCTAGCAAAATTGAAATCTTTGGGTGGACTTTTGGAGCACCAACCAATTGTGAGGTCTTGCCCACAATAACACTTGAACTAAGGCAATGTGGGGTCGAGGAATTTTTTTAATAAATTCTTTATTATATTTATAAATATATTGTTAATATTTATTTATCATTATTTTATTTTTTATTAAATTTATTTTCTTTTGTTAAAGTTATAATACTTAATCTTTTTTTATTTATATTTTTTAATTTATTTTTAATGTTTCATTTTCATTCTTAATCAAATAATTTTTTATTTTAATTCATTCTTTTTTATTTGAATTTTTTTCTGCTTTTGATGTTTAAGCCATTTTGTTATTTTTGTGTTTTCATTATTAATTATTATTATTTGTCATTTATAACCTTAGATTCATTTTGTTATCAATATATTATACCTTTCTCATTAAATTATATTTCTTATATTTTATTTTATCAAGTCTTAAAATTTAATTTTTATCTAATTTCATAATATAACTATGCTTTACTTATTTTATATTATACAATTTCTGTGCTTTTTATTAAAATTTGTTGTTTTATTTCAGATAGATTTGAGATTTGATGCATGAAAAATAATTATATCATTATTGATTTTTAAGATTTTGAGATATTTATTAATATTATAATTTTTTAATTTATTATGCAGGAAACATTTTTGGGGCAAGAATCTTCATTTCTAGGGTGCATATAAAATTTTGTGGTAGAAAACTTTCCTCCCAAATATTTAGTTTTATTATTCATAACTTTAGTGTGATCCATTTTCTTTTTTAAGTTCAGATCTCAAGCTTAATTCATTGTCCAATACTGATTGCCCATTCACTTCTTATGATTCTCTCATCCCAATTTTTTGGTTTATTTTTGAGTTCTGATCCTTCTCATAAAGCACATATTTTTAAGATTGACTATGAATGAATCGACAATCATGGTTTGTTAATTAGATTCATGGTCCCTGCTTTATTTATGGAGTTGTTTATTTTTTTGGTATCTTTATTGATAGATTATTCTATTGTAAGACAATTTTTCGAACAAATTTCCTCCAAATTAATCAAATTATTAGCATATTTATTAATCAATTAAATTAAACTTTTATTAGATATTAGTACCATTGGCTGATTTTAATATGGAGATACTTTAGTATTAAAAATATATTTATATATTATTTGTATGAATTTATAATGAAAAAATAGTGTTATGATTTAATTCTTATTTTTGTTCCACTTGGATAATAGATTACCAATTTATTTAAATTAAATTAAATATATTTATATGATCAAAATTTAAGCAATATTTAGCAATAAAAAATATCAAATATTTGAATTTCATATCTTTATAAAAATACATAGATTTTGATAATTTATTGCTAAATTTGGGAAAAAAATCCTAATTACATATAAAGATAATGTTAGAATACTTCAATTTTTTAAATTGATATTTTAAAATATAGTTTGGATAATTTTGGACTTAAAAATTTTTTTTCAATAACATTTCTTAAATTTATTTTGATTATATCATTGTTAAAATTTTTAAATAACTAATTTTTAAGTATTGTAAAGTATAAGAATTACTTGATTTCTATGAAGTATTTAATGCACTCATGAAGTTTTGTAAATTTGAACTTAATTTATATGAAATTCATAAATCTTCATTACTAAATAGATATGCAAGAATTTTCCTATACATTGACAATTATGTATTTTTTATTTTTAATTGAAAGAAAAGAAATTGTTTGAAAGCAAATTAAAATACAAATTTATTAATTATTGATTAAATCAAATCAGAAAACTTTAGTTACATTTCTAAATAAACTCATTCTATTTTTAAGGTCTTTTATTCGCACTCCCTTTGCTTTAATTATATCAAAACTTCCTTTGATATAGATATAATTATTGCAATTATCAAAAACAGTTTAGCAAAACTCATAAGATCACAATATTTACAACTTTTTTTGTATTTTATGCTATTTCTATTATAGAACTCAATAAAATCATGCTGACAATTGGCTTTGATATAAAAAATCTTTAAGATATCGAAGTAACTAATTTATAAATTCTGTATATTTATATATAAGCAAACATTTTTCAAAATTTTTGAAAAGAATATAATTAAAAATAATATGTAACTTGGTTCTTGTCCATTTTCATTTGGTGTAATGACTTCTCTTTAATAGATATGATAACTTTTCAATTCATCCCAAAAATCATCTATTCGATAATTCACTATCTCTTCTTTTATTCTAAATATTTCAAAACCACCCTATCCCCTATACTCTGAGTCTATACTATTACTCTCAATTAGATAGATAGATAATTTATTTGGAAATTAATATTAAGGGGAAATAACACTTAAGGTAATCTTCCTCCCGACCTCTCCTCCGTAAGAATCAGGTGCGGTCACCATCAAACTCGACCGTAGTCCAAACACGTGTACTTTCTTCCATGTAGCCACTCCAGATTTCCAAGCCAGGTCATTTGCTGCCATTTAACGTCATACCAGCTCCTGACGAGCATCCCGTGCTTTTTACCAGGTACAGACACCACAGAACCCTGGGATATTCCGTGGTTTTAACCAGGTACAAATATCAGCGAACCCTTGGTTTCGAACCCCCTACCCTGTCAGAATTTGACAGGTGACCAACCGTTTGTACAGAAGGTCCGAAACTTTATTACTCTCAATTATTAACAATTGGGGTTATAATTTGTCTGTCTCTTTACCAAACAAATATATAAAAGAATTATATTAAAAAGATAAGAAGATATGTAATTCTTAAATAAACATTACAATGATAATTAATTTCGTATTATTCTGTATATTTGAATACTTGTTTAAAAAATTAGATCACTCATAGGAATCGAACCCTTAAGTTTTAATTTAGAATTCTAATTCATGCCCATCGATTTATCTGTTTTTTATTGCTGTTTTATGTCTTAAACTTGTTCTAAATAGCATTGAATTTGTTTCATAGCAATTTCAAGAAACTGAAATAGCAATTTGAGGAATTTCTAAATTAGTTAGAAGAATAACTCATGCACTTAAAGAAATAACAGTATACGATAGTTCTAGGATAATCAAGAAAAGCTAATAAACTGAGAGAATTTGGTTAAAGGTCTAAGAGATAAACTGTCAAGTCATTAAACATAATGAAAATAAATTGAATTTAATTTATTGATTCATAGAAGTGAAAATCAAAAAGAGGTACTGAGAAGGCAAGAAGGTAAAAAATATAAAATAGATCAGAGATTCAGTAAATTGTTATTTAATTTAAAATTATTTAATGAATTAATTTTTGGAATGAATTTATAAATCATATATTTTAGTAAAATTATTATAATCTCAAATTCTCTTTTAAATAATATCAATGGGGTTTTATTTAATTTTTGAATAAAACTTTCAGATTATATTACTCCAGTTATTGAATTAATGTCTGATTCTTTTACTCTTAAATAATTGTTATATATCTGTTTTGAGGGGATACTGGGGTCATACCAAGTAAATAGAAACAGTCCATTAAGTTTTATAGAAAGCTCTTCATAATTTTTGAAAAATTCTGATTTATATCGTTATTCTTTTGTACATAGTAAAATAACTGTCGGTATCTGTCTATCTCGAAAGATCAATAAATATAAATATAAATATAAAAATTAAAATAAACTTGAATAAAATCTGCTTTTCATTCATTAAATTAACTTCAAGTAAATAACTATGAGCATAGTTACTTAGAAATTATTAGATTTCATGTGAGCTAGTATGTTATAATTTCGAAACTATTCTTTCCTCAATTTTTGTAGATTTTCTATATAATATTATGTTAGGCTATTCTTCCTCTTATTCTGTATAATTTAATAAGATAAAACTTAAGGATTTTTCATAATTAATTCGGTAAATTGACTAAAAATTTTTAAATTAATTTATTATATCAAACTTAAGTGAATCTCTTAGGCCATTAAACAAAGCGAATGTAACTCTAGGGTCTTTTTCTTTAAGAGTAATCGCTGCATTCCTGAATAAAAGCGATTGTTTATATAGTGTACCAACAAAAACTAGTAAGCAGTCTCCTTCAGGTATTTTATGCAAAACAAAAGAATTTAGTTGTTCTACATTGCTAAATTACTCAACTGTATATTGTCTTGTTCTACTTAAATAGTCTTTTTAAATATTAAATTAAAGATGCATCAATTATTATAATAAAAATTATAGGAGTTTTATAAGAAATTTCCATTTTATTGAAAATTCAGAGAAAACATTCACCACTTCCTAGCTTATATATAAACGTGTGCTAAGATTATAGTTAATTAAAACAACAATTAAAAACATATATATATTAATTAATTTCATATTCAAATAAGGTTACTATTGTTTTCTAATGATTATGATGGGATAAAAAAATAAATTTAAAATCCTATTTATTATTTGCTCAATAAAATAGCGAGCTTTTGTATAATAATTGACATTAAAAAGAGTGGACATTCTACAGCCAATCCTTAATTATTTCTCAAAATTAATATTTTAAGCAAGAGATATTTAATAAATCTTTGATTTGATTAGATTGAGGAGCGCCTTTATATTCATAAAATCCATATTAATGAATAATAATCATGATCGGTTCTTCAATAATTTATTCAACTTGTAGTTATTCTTATTGCTCTGTTGATTAATCTTTTTAATTGCTACTCTCTTAATCAAATTAATTTACATTTCCTTCTTATTAAATAATCCACTTTCTTTCAAACGCTATATATTCATTTTAGGACCTACTGTCTATATTGTTGGTCGACCATCAATTTTCTGAAGGAGAGGGGTAAGGGGTTCGAAAGTCATGGTTCGCTGATATATGTACCTGGTTAAAAACATAGAATATTCAAGGGCTCTGTCGAGTATAAATTGTTCGTTGTTCACGGAAAGAATATGAAGTGAAAACATAAATTAAAATTGCAGAACATGGTCGGCTTGGAAAGGTAGGGGGACTATATGGATGAAGATATAGATGGGCTCAGTTTTTTTGGTCTCCTTCTTCTCTTCATACTTCAGTAGAAATAAGTCAGAATTATATTTTTATTTTTATTTTTACTTAATAAAACTCAAATGACCTACCTTGAGTGTCAATTAACTTAATATAAAAATCTATAAATCTACCTACTCTATATTCTAAACCCAAATGAATTAATTTATAAAGTATAAGAGATTAGTTTTATTATAATATTGATTATTACTTTTAAATAGCTCTGCAAATTAAAATAACTTAAAATCAATACTTATAATAAATAAAAAATATGTCAGATAGAAATGAATTTATAATATCAAAAATTTTTAAATTAGCCTGGTTTATTATCTAATCTATTTAATATTCCTTAAAAATATCAGAATTTTCTTCTATTTATTCAACAAACACAATTGCTACTTTCTTGTGAACCAAACTATCCACATTATTTTACTCTATGTTTATTTTTTATAATATCTTTTCATATTTATTGAAATCTCACATTACTCTTTCTTTGTTTTTGTTATAATGTGATGCTTTTGAATTGTAAAATATATTTAATTAATAACTATAAATTTAATAAATCTACTTAATAATATAATTATATAATAAATGTAAAATATAGTGAGGTAAGTAAACTTTTAGGTGTTAAGATTGAAACATGTTTTACCGAAATGTTAAACCAAAGAGTTGTCACAGACATCAGGATTTATTTGGGATTCTTAATTTACTAGTCCTAGTTCTATATCCATATCATCAAATCCATAAGATAGACTTATTATCATAGATAGCAGTATCGTAAATATCTAAAATATAAAATATTTATGGAATTAAATTACAAATATCAACATTGCAAAATTATTAAAAAGATGAATTTATTTTTAAATTCTTTAAAAACAAAAAATACACTAAGTAATAGTTAAAAATACATTATCAATTAATTCAATCACTCTTATTAAATTATTATTTATAAGATTCAAATTAGTTTGATAATCTAGAGTCTGTATTTTTATAGCTTTATGCTAAGAAATTACTATTTATAATATTTTATCTAAAATAACATTAACTTTTGCTATAAATTTGCAATCTATCAATAAAAAAGAGAATAGTAATTTTAAACTTTTAATTTTGGAGTTTTGTTTTAGTTTCATTTTAAATTTTGTATATTATTTTATTGAGGGATTATTATATATTTATAGTTATTTTTAATTTAGTTTAAACCTTTGTAAAACTGAATTAATAATCATTATTTTTAATCTTTATTCATATATTATTAAAGATTATTCTATAATTATATTATTAAAATAATGGATATTTTACTGAATCTTAATGAAAACCCTTAACAAACCTCTGACGATATCAAAATGACACTTGAATAATAAGATATTATAAGACTTATTTACTCAATGACCATGAGTTTATCATTAATAGTATTGTATTAATTTTATTAAATATTATTAATAATAATTAAATCATTAATGCTATTGATATTTGTGATGTACAACATCTGCAAGATAATTTTCAATTAAAAAGACAGAGATCTCCTTACTATACTCATTTAAGTGGAATTTGCTATTAGTCTAGTTTGTAAGTGGATATTTTATTGCAATAACTACATATATTTCTGTGGTATTTCCATTTACTATAAGTTTCTATATATTTCTCATACTATATACAATGTTTTGCTTTAGTTCGCTCTTTGTAATGCTTATTCACGATGTCTTTTAAGGAAACTGCTCGTCAAGTAACTTCTTTCCTATCTGAAGTCAATTTCGCTTTTGGTCTAGCTCTCTATTTTTTAGCATGGTATGCATCCAATAATCATTATACAATCAATTTTTTTATCATTAATCAAATAATTTCTCGATTTAGGTTGGATATATCAATGATGATAAGATACCAAATGCCCCAATCATAACTAAACAGAGAGCAGTAGTAGTTAATATTTAATAGAAATGAGAAGAAGTTTCTGGGGGTACTAGCTGGAGAGTGGGTTGTCTTTATAGTACTAGGAGTTTTTAATATCTTTAATAACGTATATTTTGGCAATTAAGTGATTCAATTATTAAAAGCTATTTCATCGGCACTTAAAATTAATTTAGTAGTTTTATTAAATAAAAAAAATATGATAATTTTTCAACAATAAGTGCTGGCTTCAGTAATAGACATAACAGTATATGTGTCAATAATAGTATAAATGGTGCTTTCGACAATTTATTTCGTGAGAACAATTAAGAATCAAAGAAGACACACTTGGGACTCAACTAAACATGAAGTGACTATATTATTTTTTTTTATTTTATTTTTTTAGGTACTTTTTATAGTTGGCATAGTTATTTTAACTTACGCTCTCAAGTTATCAATTATAATTTAACATTTAGTAATCTATGATTTTTTACATAAAATGAAAGTATTGTTAAGCTATAAATGTATTTATTTATAGATTCTACTTCTTGATGGTTGACAAAGAGCCTTATATAGACAATATTTTAAATGCAGTGTAATTTCTATTGTCTCAGTATCTTCCAATATTCTTTTGGAATTATTTCAAGAAGCCTACGGACTGCTTTCAACCGTATAATGATATGTGTAAGTATTTCTTGAATAAATTTATTTTTATATATTTTTATTATCATATTTATTCTTTTTTCTAGAGCCAGCACATTTTTCTATATTTTAACTGAGAAGCAGATCAAACAATAGCTATATAAGCAGCATGATATAATTAGAGGGGGATGAAGACGAAGATGATATGGATTTAATTCATAGTTCATCATCACAGGATAATGACAGGAGTTGCATTACTTAAAATCAAGATGCTAGTAGATTTATTAATTAACAATAATTTCAAGATAAAAATACAAAGGATATTGTAAGATTAGACTATTAATTTAAATATTCTTATTTATAATAGTACTCTATTATATGTAATTTGATGTATCGGATTAATTTTTTATTACAAATTTAGTTAAAGGGTTTAGAGTATTTTATTATAAAAATATATAATATTATTTTATAAGTTAATAACAAGAACTATAACAATAGCTAAAGTACGTCATCTCACTCTTCTTACAGTGGCACTAACGTAAATAAAAGTTATCAAAGCAAAAGTTTCAGTTAAAAGATTAAAAAATGATTCATTGATATATTATTTATGATCTATTAATATTATTAGTTTATGAACTTATTCAAAATTATTTCAATTCTAATTATTTCAATATCTAAGATTTAAAGAAATTTATACTTATTAAGGTACATTTTGAAAGAATAGAATCCAAATTCGCAATAAAACAAAAATTTAAATATTTTGGGGATTAAATATTTTTATTAAAAAGTGATTAAAAAAAGTATTATAAAAAATTACTCCTATTATTAGTCGCAAATTCGTGGCAAAATCTACCATTTGCGATTTTAACATTAGAAATGTGCAACTTTTTATCATTAACTTTAAAAAAAAGTATTTCTATTAGTTCTAGCACCCATAAGTCTATTTAAATTAATATTTCCCCCTCAGCCCATTTAATAATAATTATTAAGTAATTAATAAATATAAGTCTACCAATCACTTCTCATTGTTATTTCGTAGTCTCAACCGATTTAAAAAGTATTAGGAGTGAGAGAATACCGAACTGCTCGCGTAGCTCAGTTGGTAGAGCGCTCGGCTGTTAACCGAAAGGTCGATGGTTCGAACCCATCCGTGAGCGGCATTTTTTTCCAATTCAAATTTTGCTTTAATTTTAAATTACAAATTATTAAAGATTAGAGAGTTTAATTTTGATTGAGATTTTATACCATACTCCTTTGAGCTATTAAATAAAATATCTTTGAATTTTTTATAATTCAAATCCTCATTTATTAAAATAATAAAGTTTATAATATTTTTATAAAATTTCAGAGCAACTGCTGAGTGCACAATAGACTATATAACTCATCTTTTATGACAAAACGAATAATTGACAGTAATTATTCAAATGATTAGAGTATGAGATATTGAAATTTTTATAATAGTTCTAAATATTTAACAACTTTTCACTAAAATCATTGAGATTTTTTGACTTTATGTGCTCCCTCAACGACTTATCTGCTATCGGTATTGTTGTTCTCATGCATAAGTAAATGCGCGTATAAACTAATAAATGCGAATACACCAAAAGACATAGCGTTATTGATAGCCCAATATAAATCAAATAGTCTGGGTGGTGGAGGGAAGATGGGCATTATTATGTGAAATGCAAGTATAGCTAGAATAGCCACAGTGCATATGTAGTTTCTCAAATTAAGTATATATTCACGCAACCATGTTTTGCATTCACTAGAACAAATTATAATATTCAATTGCCCATAAAATCATAATGACTATATCAATAAAACTTAGATTTATGGATTAAATTTAATTAATGTTTTATTTGTAATCTTGATTATGTTATTATAAATCACGTTTTCTTATTACTTGAAATTAATCATCAAATATAAGTTTTGAGTTGTTTTCACTTAAACTATTGTTATTGAGCATAATTGACTCTAGTTTCTTGATAAAGTAGAAAAAGCCGATTGTCAGTGGAGGATAAGCCATGTAATAACATAATATATTAATCCAAGTTATTATAATTAAATGTATAAAGTTAATGTAATTGTTGTCCATACCGTATAGTTTACACATGCTGAAGCTGCAATAAGTTATCATTGATGATTAATGATTTAAAATCAAATGAATTTAACATATCACTGTTTAATACTAAAATAAAACCATCAATTTTAGTCGTGACGTAGACGTATCTGAGTGAGTTGACGTGGCAAACTTCCGTGACGTGGCAGTCGTAAAGTAGAAAACTCCGAAAAAACCATTCTCGCTATTACCTAGTCTTCTCCCAAAATCAAGATGTCACCACAGTTTGTACCTGGGGACAGAGCTTGTGAGATCCAACTAAATAACAGAAGATGGAGAAAAACGCTTACCGGTCCCACCACTGCTGGGAAACGTAATCCCTATCCTTTCGCTGTGGTAGCTTCAGTACCCTAACCCGGTGTGGGAGAAAAATCCTTATCGTTTGCTTCATAAGTTATCATTAAAGCATAGAAACCTTTAAATTCTTCAATACTTAAAGCGAAACAAAGCATCGGTAGTAAGATTTGCTTCTCATGTACATGGAAACTAAACATAAAGAAACTCATCGAGACATTCAATTATAAAATGTAAAAACTTTTAATATAATAATTTAATACAAATATTGGATTATGATATTATTTGTACTATTATAAATTGAAGAGAGCAAGGAGGAATTATTTATTGTTAGGAGTTCTACAGATATAATATATGGAAGGGATGCATCCAAGAACAGTAGCAGACAAAGCTAATTTAAGTTAAGTTTCTTAAGGATATATACTCTTAACTTTGTAAATATTATGCAACACACACCAGAATGATAATTATTTATAATTATACAAAGATAGATGAAATTAATTAAATTAGGGTTTTATAGAATGAAGCCACATTATTCTCAAAAAGACCTCTCTTAACAGGAAAAATGCGGATTAAAACCTAGAGCATACCTTAAATGCCGGAATTTTGTATGAATGGCAAGAATATTACTAGATTTGTTAATATAAACACAATTACTAGGACTATTATTCTTCCTGATATCTATGTAACTTTCTATATAAATGTCATGTTAAAATCATTATAATTTGATAAAGAGTATTAAATTACAATCAATTTGTTATCAAATTATAAATCTAAAATGTCCCTTTAGCATCTTTAAGTATAAGAAGTAAAGCATAGACTGCAAATGGTAATCCAAAATACAAAGCCATTTATTTAAATTGAACTGCTAAAACCATAAAAACTACAGCTAAAGCTATTTGTTTTTTCATCATGCAATATATCGCCCAAATTACTAATCCATGCATCACTTAATTAGGTTGGAAGTGGCCGTGGTCTATGTAAATTATAATTCTTAATATGATAAAATACAGTAAAAAACTTGATTAATTTAATAATAAAATTGTTTAAATTTGAGAAGGAAGCATTAGAATTACCAAAAAGTATACATTCCTTTAAGTTTTAGGTGTGTCTTTATAGTAAAAGTTAAGGAAAGCGTGGAGAGCAGGAACAAATACAATAAATTCCAAAATTATCATTAAAGTTCGCATTATAGTTCTGAATTACCCATTGTTATACCCATGTGATTTACCTAAACTATGGTATTATTATATATTTAGTTTATTCAATAATTAATAGATGGGTTTAATTGAAGAGCATTTGGCTCGAAATAGTAAACTACTTAAGCCATAGCATAATGAGTGTATGCACAAAGTGGAGGATAGTCTATTGGCCAGTAACTACTATTACTATATGCAGTATCATTCACTATTATAATATTGATCAATTTAAATCAAGTAAATTGATTATTTAATGCCGATTGTACCACTAATTAACCGGAAGATTAAAGGTGACTTCCATCCAGGTTCTGTGACATTCAAAATCACCGAAGTTAGGTGGGTTGTTCTCCCCGGAATAAGGAGTTAAAGACACGCATGCTCTTATCAATATTGCAAATACTACTATCAAGTAAACATCAGTTCAAATGATTTTAATCTTTTATTATTGAATCGATCATTATTTTATTAGATAAGAGTAAATTACTTCAATCTACAAATAATATTAATTAAGATAAGAGTTTACTTCTACTTAGAAGAAGATGCAATATGTTTCTCAATTAATACATGTAATTGCTAATTATTTTTATCATTTTATTGTGTTCTTACTGTGACTTAATTGCTAATTGGCTTCGTCTAATCATATATTGTGGTTTCCTCCAGAGGGTTATTTTACTTTTCTAATAACTTTTTCATGTTTTAATGATTTAATTTATCTAATAAATTAAATTTAATTATTTCATTCACAATGCTCATTTGATATTGTAAATTATTTAGCTAAATCTTAAAATGAGGAGAAACTAAGTGAGATGAATTCTAAACAATTTAAGCTCCAAGAGCACTCTGACAACCATGAAATTAGAATCAAATGCTACTAATTTCTTATTATATTTTTATCAAAGCACTTGAGTAAAATCTTGAGGAAGAAACAGCCAACTTAAAAAGCAAATTACAGCAATTAAACCTTGAGACCTAAGCCAAATTTGAGGAAATAGATTCTAAATGCAAGGATTTAAACATGAGTTTACTGTCAAAGACTGACTGTGAGCTGTTTGATGAAGAAATTAACAACATCAAGTCGGCTATTACTGCACTGTCCACTACATCAGGTTCAGACTCAAAGCCAATTCAGCAAATTATATAGACTAGTGGAATTAGCAGCAAGGATCTCAATAAATTAAGGGAGGTTAGCACCAAAGTCATTGATATTGAAGAGCTTGTTAATAAGCTGCTTAGGGATATTTTATATTTATACTAAAAGCTTCATTTTATAGATAATTTATATAAGGATATGAAATCATTGAACATAAATGAGTTCAGGGAGCAGGTGCAAGAAATGAACAAGAAAATAGCAAATAAAACAACTCAAGAAGATTTAGAAAACATGAGCATAGCACTCAAAAATGAGTTTAATATGGAATTAGAGAAGATAAAGCAATAAATGCTGTAGTTCAAATAGATTGATAACTAATTAGAAGAACATAAAATATCAATGAGAGACATCAATGCAAAGATTATGTACAAATCTTACTATTTTAATTATTATAGCTTTGCAAGTACTCCCATCATTTATTTATACAAAGATTAGCATGATAGATAAGCAAATGAGTAGTATGAAACTAGAAATACAGGAAATAAGAGCTATTCCAAGAACTTAAATATCTCATAATGATGGAGACTCAAACCTAAAGCAATCTTTAATTGGAAGTGGTGAATTTGATGATATACTAAAGAGACTAGTTGAGGTTGAAGATGATTTCCGCAAACATAAATTTGATCTTCAAAAAGCTTTAAAATTGTTTATAAATTTTACCACAAGAGATATTAGTTATATTTTAAAATCAATTTATGTAAAAGCGTTGTTAAACTTACAAGAATAGCTGTAATAAAAAGCATCAATTGAGTAGATGAATGAGTTAGAATAGCGAATTCTTGAAAAATTGAATGAACTCTTCTAGGCTTTAATGTCTAAATTTGCAGATAAGAATGAAACTAAAAAGACAATAAAGCAGATAGAATAATCACTCAAGAATTTATATGATGTCCTCAGTAGTTAATAAGCAGGTAATGGAGCAAATATTAACCATTATATATTTATGATAAATACATTAATGAGAAAGTTCGCTACAGTATTTAATATATAGTTTTAAATTTAATCATGAGGATGATGCTATGTTTGCTAAGAAACCACTTGGAGGTTGGTCATGTGCTAGTTGTGAAAAAGGATTAGTAAATATACAAGGTCACTAAGCTGATTATAATCCTTGGAGTAGATTGCCATTTAAAGACCCAAGTGAACGCATATCAAAGGTAAGTATTAGTATCAAATAAATTGAGTGATTCTAAACTCTTCGTTATAGTATGGAGCTGGTTTCTCAAAAATGCTATCAAACATGAGGCCAGAATAGACAATTCACTTAAATTCAACCTCACTTCTATAAAATTCCAGTCAAAACTTGATGAGCTCCAAGGGTTTCCTGAACGATGACCCGCTTCTTTCCACTTAGCATTAAACTTTGGAAGTATCAAATAGTCTAAATGTTAATACTATCCCTGGTTAGAGGGGATCTGGCTCTAAGACTTCACATGGAATACTATTGAAACATTCCTCACAAGATACTATACTCCCTAATCTGAAGAAAGACTCGAATAATCACATTAAAATTAATAGATAGTTTAAGAAGCAGTGAAAATAGTGATGAAATGAAATTTAATAGGAACTTATTTTTAATTTAGATACTTAGAAATAAATATTAATAATAATTTGAAATGTACCTAAATTAATTTCAATTCTGTTATAATATAAATGTCTAATCAAAATTTAAATTTATACAATTTTTATTCTCGTTTAATTATGCAAGTTAGTAGCAGTGCTTCTAAGTCTTAAATGCAACAAAATTAGGACAGATCACAATACTAAAACTTTGAAATGAGAGAGAGCCTTCCTTCCTCAGGTACTTCAACAAAGTAAGTTAATATTCTATAAGCATTAAAGAGTTCAATGTTTATTTAATTTAAATAGAAGAAATATTGATTTTGCTCTGATTCGCATTGAAAATGATGTCAAGGAGTATCACAAAAATAAGTTGTTTATAATAAAATTTGTAGTGTTCATTCTTAAAATTTCACATGGATTGAAATTGAAACCAAATAGGGCATTTAATTTACCTCAAACTTTAATCTTTCATTAAATTTTAATATAAAGTTGCCAGCCAAGAATTGTTTGACTTTGATCAGTGAGTTTCAAGCAGGAAGAGACTACAGTGATAAGAACTTATTCTATTTTTCCAGATTAAAGAATGATGCTAATCAAGCGAAAAATTAAAACTCAAACCTCAATTCTTTTTCTCACATGTATAAGCAAGCGTATCAAACATCAACCAATTCTATGTTCTAAGCCAAGAATTGCTACAGCCAGAATCAAATCCAAATCTCAGAGTTCTTGCCAACCTAAATGCAATCTCAAGATAGATAGGCTGATCCTCTTATGAGATAGAGTTTGTCTCTTGGGAGTATTGAAGTTCAAATCAAGGCAACTAGTGGACTTTATTCGAGCTCTATCTTTAGATTCATAATCTTCTTCCTTGAAAAATATCCACATGTGGCTCCAAAGGTATTTTTGTCAGATTATGTTTCTTTGAGTGGCAACATTATGCAGCAATCACATTTCCCTTTTGTGAATAAGTACACTGATGAAGTTGAGTTGAGAATCTTGCAGTAAGATTGGAATCCAGTGCTTTCTATGCAAATGATCATTTTGGCTTTGGAATTATGTGTGGGTGATGATGGTCAAGATGCAAATCAATCTTGCAGCTTCATTAGCCAAAGAAACAGTGTTGACATGCATAATATTGCCTATGATTATCATCTCTCCATGAGAAGCCAAGCTCCAGTCTCTCTTCAATCTCTGCCCTCTAATCAGAATCAACAGCAGAAGCAGTAAGTCACCAACAGTAGAAAGAGAAAGTACTTAGATTTCTCTACAAACTTTCAATCTACTGAGACTTCCCCCTTTGAAAGTGACTAAGAAGGCAACATGAATCCTTTGAAGCGCTTGAAGAGAAACATGGACATGTTGAGAATTCATTCACCAATTGCTTCTTCAAATGGCAATCAAACTGACAGCAGAAATTAACTTATGGTAGATTTGAATCAAAATAGATCAAATGCTAGTTAATGGACAGGCTAGAATTTGATGAATCAGTTTGGAAGAGATTAGTAAAATCTGTTTTGTGATAATAATTAAAATGGATAGAATGATGGCAGTACTATTTATATATAAATTAATTATTGTTATTATACTATGAGTAATGGTACAATTGGCAGTCATTTGAGTACTACTGATATAGATATGGATAACTGAGATAATTTATGAAAATTATGGAGTATAATTCTATAATTAAGTGCTTAATTTATATTTTGACATAAAATTTTAATTATATCTAAAAGTCTACAAATTGAGAAGTCAAGACAACTAAGTATTTTTATTTATTAGTATGAAAGTAATATGAAATAATATTTATCACTAAATCAAAATTAACTTGGAAAATAAATTATAAAAACACCAATATTTATAATAGATTGAAGCAACTAATTAAAAGGTAAACAAGATTGTTAAAATTAATATGTAATAGAATCATAGATATTTTATTATTTTCTTTGTCATAATAACTGTTAAGTTTATTTCTTTTGAAATAAAAAGAATATTCTTGATTCCTTAAAATAAAATTTAATTAATGTAAATTGTATTTTGAAAAGAAAATTAATTCACCAAAATAAATCATTTTTATTCAATAATCATTTATCAATTATACTTTTATTGCTCCTCACTAATTTCAGAATATTTAAGATTTTATGTTGATATTATAATTCTACTTTTGTTTTATTTCGAATCCTTATAAATACTTCTTAATTCTCTTACTTCTCTTTTTAAGAATGGGAACATAATCCCTAAACTTTATAATCATATAATGTAGATTAATCTAATATATATTAGTTTTATTTATAGATTTAGCTGAATTAATGACAGCAAGATATCAATTGCTTTGAGAACATAGTACTAATTTGTAGATTAATTCGTCTAATTTTCCACAAACATGTAAATAATATTTTCAAATAAAAGCCCCTGTAAAATGCATTAAATCCCACATAAGACACAATACAGCATGCCTATGGTTTTGACATTGGACATTCAAAACCCCAAAACCCCTTAGTGAGGTTTATAAGTGCTTTGATTTGTAGGGTAAAGTTGGGGTTTTATTAGGGTTAGTAGAGAAACGCAAGTTTTATATGAATTTAATAGGTATTTAATGAGTATTAGTTTATTTATATCACACGAATTTTACTTGCTTGTCTTTGTTGTATCTCTTGAATCTCGCTTTCTTTAGTGGTTCGAGCATATCGTCTAAGGATTGTCTTGGATATGCTGGAGCTCTTACTATTATCTTCTCTACAATCTTCTTTATTTCTTAGCATACATCATCTTGTTTTATGTGCTTCTCAGCTAGATTTATTGATTATTTTTCATATTTTGTATTAATGTAAGTCATGCTTTCCATATCGCACTCTAAAATTATTGCAGCTACTGCCCAAACATCCCACTAAATAGAGCCATTAGTCCATTTCTCTCTGATTGGGAAGTAACCTGGAGTACCAAGAACCTTTGCTAAGGTTACAATCTCTTATCTTAAGGCTCTATTAAAATCGATTACAACTACTTCTAAAGGGCAAAGGTTTAGCATAACATTTTCAGGCTTCAAATCTCTATGAACGTATCCAAGCTCGTGAAGTTCCTAAACACCCTTTATCATATTAGATAGAATATCATTCAAGTCATCTGGGTATCTGTTTTAATATAGATAATCTCGGAGAGTCATTTCAAACTTTTTTAGCCTTAGTGCGATGAAACCAAACCCTAAAATAACACCATCTAGCTTGAGCAAATTCTTGCAATCTTTTTTCTAAGCCTCTCTAAGTACAATATATTCGTTAGCAAACTCATTTTGATACTGCTTGTTTTTAAGGAGATAGCTGAAAGGATATACCTTGTAGGCATAGTCATCAACCACTATGAGTTTTGCTTTAGCAGGTACGTTAATATGTAAGTAGTTTTCATTACAACTGCTAAGGTCTACTGCATTTAGTGCAGGAATATACATGGCTCTCTCTTAAAAGCATGCTAAAAAGACATTACCAGCAGGTTGATTCATTAATTCTATTCGCTTCTGCCTCTTGAGCTTCTCCTGTTGTTCTTTTTAAGTCTCAAGATTATTAGATTTTCTTTTAGCGGGCACTAATTTCTAAGTCTCTTTATCTTAAATCAAGAACTCACTTAGGTGATGCTTCTGCATATGTTTCTTAACTTTAGCTGAGTGAGTATAGGACTTCTCACAAGTCGTGCACTAGTACCTGCCATCGACCTTATCATGCTTAAAATACACCTTAGCTTTCCCAGAGTGAACCTCTTTCATATGTCTCTTCAAACTGGAATCAGTAGAGAAAAAATTTTAGCAGTCTTAGCATTCAAAAGTTTTAATCCTTTAAATCTGAAGCTGTTCCTTTTCTTCCTCAACATCTTTTATTAATGTTTAAACTTCTATTTCAGCTTTCTGTTTCATGTTTTAAACCTATATAATAAAAACCTGTGCTTCAAATTCAAGAGCTCTTAGCTCTGCCTCCCTCTCAATATATATAACTTCTTGTTTCTTGGTTGAACCAAAGTTAAGCATTGATTGACCTGCTCCTAAAAGTGCCGCTCTACGATTTAAGTTGACCGCCATGTTTAAATTCAAATTTAAATTTCTATTATAAAGCTCTTAAAACCTCTATAGCTATAGCTGGACTATATAGGAGTTGCTACAGCATTAATGATGGTTTGATCTCAGCTCTAAGACTTCATATTTATACTCAGTTTATAACTATAATTTTTGTAATTTTGCACTTAATAATTTTGATTCTGGTACCAACTCAGATAAAGTTCAGGTTGGTACTGGTACCAATTAAGTTTTGAACCAGATTGGAACTTTTCCATTAAAACTAGGTACTAATTAAGTTTTGGTACTATTAAATTGGTACCAATTAAACTTAAACGAATTTAGTACCGGTACTAATTAAATTTAAACAAATTTAGTACTAATTTAATGGAACTAAATTGATAAAAATGGAGCTCCATCTCTGAAGTTTGTTACAGCTTCTGCGAACTTTCTCCACGTATCTTTACAGGGTTGACCTCCTATAAGATGCCCATATTTAATAGTAAGATTTTAAAGGATAGGATCCAGAAGTCTATAAATTAAAACTTGAAATTCATTAATAGGAAGAGGAACAAAGATGGAATCATTCAATGAACAAATGAAAAGGGTTGAGGCTCAAGAAATGATCTCAAGATTCAGAAGCAAGGAGGATCTCTATCGATACCTTACTTAGCATGGTAAAATAAATTGATGTTAATCAACGATGTATACAGTTGGTCTATTCCTTCCAACGATGGAAGGTACTCAAATATCATTCTTAAAAGCAATACTCTGCGAGGAGAAGAAAGCTTTTAAAAACAAAGAAATCAAAGTGATTGAAATACCTAACTACCCAGAGATTTCAGTCACAAATCTCTACGAGGATGCAATGAAAGATGATGAAGTGGTTATTTACCTTCCTAGCAAGAAGTAACTCTCAAATAAGTTGCCTGAAAGAAACTTCTTCTTTGGTGTTCTTGGTACAATCAAAGAGGATTATTTGAGAGAAATTATAGAAGAAGCTCATAAGAAACGCTACTCTATTTCTCCTGAAGATTAAAAGAAGCAAGGAATACTAATAAGCGAGACGTGGCTAGCAGAGCTTAAGAAGCATCCTTATCTCTCTAGTAAGCTTTGATTTATAACTTTTTAGGGAAACCTGGAACTGGTATATTTCTAATGAAAGAGAATGCAAAGGTTCACAGAGAGAGAAAGTCTCAAACCATTCATTAAGTTAGCAAGAGACTTTATAATGAAGTTTAAAAGTCTGATGAAATGAACATAGATGCTGGTGCTGGTACAAAGAGAAGAAACATGGGTCCTAGTAAAGCACCAGAGGAAGAAAAGAAAGAGAAGCCGAATCCATTTAAGAGTTCGTTTAATATGTGAAATAATTCATTCATTTAAGTCTAACACTTATTAATAAACATTCATTCTTCCTTTCCTTGCACATATCGTAGTCTAGTCTTTACCCACTCTCTTGCAACTACTCTGTATTAAGTCTACTGTGTCGATTGGTAGATCATGCATTAGGTGATACAGCAAGAGTTTCTTGTAGTGAGTCTTAATCTAACTCCAATAGAATTCGATTCCATTAAATTGAGGACTGTAAGGAACGTTATACACAGGAGTTATCTTTAACTCTTCATAAGCTTTCTTAGATTCCTTAGTCTTATGAACTGAGAGGTTATCAACAAACAGGATGATCTCTTGATCGTTGTACTTATCTCTTAGCTTATGTAAGAACTCTATATACTGCTCTCGCTTAATAGAGCGAGGATGAATAACATAAGTTTCTAAGCCTGAATCTTCACTGATACCAGCCAAAATTGCGTGAGTGACAACCTTAACCTTTTAGTCATACACTTCTATATTATCGTACTTCTTGTACCAAGACTTATTAATAAAGGTGTTGAACGTAAACACAGCTTCATCAGCGTGTATGAACTTGATGTTATTAGTCAATAGACCTCTGCATTTAATCATATATATAGTTTAAATTATTACTATAAAATGGCACTGTAAAATCAATCACTCTCTTCACTCTGTTGACAGTCTTGAAAGTAATACCATTTCTTCTATAAATGTTGGCTATAGTTTAAGGAGAGATACGCATGTCAGGAAACTTGCGATGAAACATCACAGCTCGCTAGTCTAGTGGAAAGTGTGCCCAATACTTTAAAGTCTTCGAATCACAGAGGTAGTCAATATGGTGCTGTGAGAACTTTTATTTTCTTGCAGGATGCTTTCATGTGCCTGAAGTATAATGCTAAACAGCCAACAAGCAATGATACCTAACTGTTGAGGCACTCTTGCACAGGAGCTTTGCTATAGCTGTATAATTCATTACTGGTTTGACTTAATCTATATTAATACTCGTACCATACCTCAGCTTAAGCAATAAATCTAAATATTTCTCATCACAAATAGACCCTAAATTTCGCTAATTTCTATTTCTCATTTTGCAAATTGGCCTAATTTCTCTACTAACCCCAATAAGACCCCAACTATACTCTACAAATCAAAGCACTTATAAACCTCACTAAGGGGTTTTGGGGTTTTGATTAGCATTTCAGTTTTGGCCATGTTTACAGGACCCAAGATGCAGATCATATAGAATAAAGTGTACAACAAAAGCCCTTGAAAAGCAAAGAGTATGACATTTTGAATTGTAAGATTTGTATATAGTTTCTCCTGTTCATAGAATAAAGTGAAGGCGTGGCTGAACTCCAGTAGCAAAAGAATAAACATCATGATAAAAAGTGCTATATACCTACATATAAAAGCTCAATTAATGTCATTAATAAAGGTATACCTTACTTTCTACCTTAGAGAAACTTTATGATTAAAAATCCGGAAAGTATTTGCAAAATGTGTGATCCCAATAGAAAACAACCCTAATTACACATTTTTTAATGAAAATTTATCATACAGCAAATTCATATTCACTCTGTAAAGTGATATGTGCAACTTGTATTTTGTTGACTATTCTATACTTAAAGAAAATTATGGTGGTTATAGCTAACATTGATTTTACTCCTTTTTTACTTATGGTTTCAGAGAAGCTTGGAGTTTCCCATCGTTTTAAAATACTCTCTATAATTTCTTGATCGTCTTACTATTCTTTTTGTTTAAGACTTATACTTTTCAATTGATTTGCTTGTTAACTAAGTAATGGAGTATAATCTCCACTTCTTTAGACTAATTTCTAAAATAATAAATTATTTTATAAGACTTTACTGATTTGAATAAATTCTTAAACCTTGATGTGACTCACAATCTAATCATTAAATTATGATGTCAAATTTAGAGCTTATTCATTGAGCAAATATCCTTGGTCGATTGGATCTATTCTGAAGTATTTTAGCATAATTAATGATAATAAAAGTAGCACTCCTCCTGAAATCATTAGCAAGATTCCTCTTGAATCTTATAGTAATTCACTTATCTTAAAGGACAAATATTCATTCGTAAACCAAGATCCCTAAAGGTTAATTTATGATATAAAATGGTTTTACCATTACAAGATATAGATTTTTTCTATCAAACCATTTTGCAATTCCAATAATATAAATCGTCAATAAAACTTTATAAAGAAATTTATTCTTAAATTTTAATAAACAAAAGTTTAGCGCAAATCTAAAAGCAACTACAATATGAATAATTTGTAAGATTAAAAATTTGTAGTGAATATTTTCCTGATCAAATTTATACAAAGCTCCTCCCTAAATTACAAAATCTTATCTCAGTTTAATAAATTTACCACAATTTTCCCCAGACTAAATATAACCATAATAGCAAATATCATGATTTCAGATTTCTAAATATATTCTAAAGAACTTCCAACCATAAAATACATAGCAGCCATTGCAAGTAATATAACCTATTAGGAAATATAAGAATTCATGAGAAATTATAAGTAATTTACCTGCACATCAGAATTACTCAAAGAGATGCTGTTTATCTAATCATATCTAGGATCTTAATCTTTGTAAAAAGTAGCTGTGATAAATTCTATGCCAAAACCAAGCAATCCAATCATATTTGCAAAATAGCTTAATACGTACACTGAAATCTATCTATATTTAAAATTATTTATGAAGCTTTTTACTTTTTGATAATTTCTCTTTGAAGTGGAGTCTTTTTGCTATATGTCGTGGGATTTCTAGAGTTAGTATTAGTTTATTCTTGTTTCTATAAGGAACTGTGTGCTCCCATTGACTAAGCACTAACTTTACTAAACTTTAAATTCTGTTCTTGATTATGATCTCTTTCATTTGCATCATTGTAGTCCACATTTCTTTTGTATTTGTTCAATAATTTACTTTTTAGGGGAGTGGTATTTTCAATTGTTATTTCCAATTGAGTGGTGTCTAACTATTAAGGATTGGAATTATTTTAATGAATAAAAGGTTGTGAACCAGAGGAAAGATAATTATTTAGTTTTGGAGGGTATTGAAAAGTCCCTATCCCTGATTAAGATGACGAAATTAGTGTATTTTTTATATTGCTTAAATATTAAAATTCTACATGTTTAGTTGTATAAAGATAATTAAATTATTAATACCTGGAATATTATTGGCACTGTCAGATTTATGATTTTATTACGCTATTTAATTGTAATTCTAAGATATTCTTTAGTATTGTTATTGTGTTTACATTTATTACTATAATTGCATACTCTTAAACAAATGATCTTACCATTAATCATTATAAGTGCTGTTTACTGAGTATCTATCATTTTCAGATTAATTAAAAAGATTGTTATTTGACTTCAATGATTTTTTTGAGAGTGAGGGTTTTTAATTCATGAAAATCAATTTTTATAAATATATAATTATTATAATAAAGATAGATTTACTATTTATTTATCCATCTATTTATCTTGTTTATAAACAAATTAGTAAAAAATGTGAGATATTTTTTTCATTTTAAGATTTGAACTCTGCGAATTCTTCAACTCTCACGAATCTCTGTTTAAAATCAGTTTTGACATCTTCGAGCATTGCTTCCATCTCCTCAAGACCTAAACATAATATTTTTATTTTATTTAAAACATTTGAAATAAATTTGTGTGACTTACCTAACCCTCCATTGCCAGCACCTGTTCTCATATTAGTAAACTTCTCATCATAAGTCTTAAGCCTCATCTAATGTGCTTGTAAATTTTACTCAATACTTTCAATTAATCTGAGAATGGCACTATCATCGTAAGGCTATAAAGTTTTCTATTGTTCTTGCAGTGAGAGCACGGAACTTAAAACTTAATTTAGCTTTTCTTCTATGTCAGTTATGAAAGTATGAATATCTGATTATATATATGCCTAGCTTAAGCCCGAGTATTAATTCCGTACAGCTTTAAATAATAATAATAATAATAATGTCAGTTATGTGTCTACTTTGGGATTGCACTTCTTTAGAACTTTCATCACATAATTTTGCTAGATTTTGAGTTCTTTGATCTACGTTCTTTTGTAAACCGGAGATTCTTTGGTCTTAAGAATAGATTTATTGAGATAGTTTTTCAAATGCTTAATATATTAAAGTAACTTGTAAATAATACATTTAATAGTAAGAATTCATATATAATTAAGAACTAATTTTAATAAATACCAATGCTTAAGCATATCGGTCATTGGAAACATCAAATTCTGACATAATCTGCTCCAATAAAGCTTTTAATGGATCAAATTAATAACTTAAATTCATGGTAAAAAGTGTGTTCATATCGAAATTTATCATTTATTCCTTGAGTTTTTATTGCTTGGGCAAGTCGAATGGCTGATATGTATTTTAATTTTAATTTATAGAGTTTTGTGAAGTTAAAGCATGTTTCTTGTCCGTTGACTATTCTGAACGATTTGTTTGAGTGTTTAATTGATCTAAATTCTTTGATGAGGATTAAAAAAACACAATAAAATTTATAAAAATAACTTATAAAAGTTATTATATTTTCATATTAGTAAATTAAATAGTGAACTGGTAAAATGGAAAATTTAGAATTTAAGTTTAAGTATATATGAGTGATAAATGTTAAAATTGATAAAAAAATGAAATTAAATACTAAAAATATTCACATGCCAATTTAAACAAAAGATTTAATCAAATAAAATGGAAAAGATGTTTAATATTCTCTTGTAGAGCAATTTAAATGTATATTTATATTGCCAATAGTTTTATAATTTATGTAAAAATTGTTAAATTTTATATAAATAAAATTAATATATATTATTTTAAATTATAGAAATTTAAGATACTGCTCAAAATATTTTGTTTATTAACAATTCATATTTATTTGAATTAATTTAAGAGTCTTTAATTGCTTTGACATTTTATTTAGTATAATCAGAGATATGATGTTTTAATTTTATTATTGTAATATTCACCTATTTCACACTTTATTTTATTTATAATGAAAATGTAATATTTTCTGAGATATTGTTTAAACTGATAAATTCAAGAAGCTGGATAAGATATAAATTATGCGATATAAAGAAGTAATAAACGAGTGTAAGTTTAATTTTTGAATATGAGAATTATATATGAATTGAAAATCTTAAGTAATATCAAAATTGCTGCTTCTTTTACACTTCGATTAGCTTAATATATACTTTTTAACGTGCATTAATCAATCAATTTATATGACGAATAGATTTCATCGATGCAGTGGGTTTCACTGGAATTAAGCATCAATGATCTAAACGTTATTTTATTGTTCATAATTATTTTAAATAAAACAAAACTGGGTTTAAACTTTCTTTACTGCATAATATATGCCAAGTTTAACATATTAAGCATGTATTAATTTTCTTCAAATATTTTATTGTTTGAATATTTTCTAAATTTAATTTTAGAGTGAATAAAAATTTATTGTTCTTAATATCCGCCATTTCTTGCATCTTCATCATAACCTGCAGCAGCTGAAGGATCGTTGGCAGCTTGATCGTAATGAACTTGATTTGTATCATCAATTGGTTGATCTTAATAGTTGTTTACAACTTAATCCTCTTATTGATTTTACTCGATTTGCTCGATGATTTGATCGCTCTCTGGAAGTTAAACAAATGTAGTTATACTACATTACATAAAAAGTTGTTCCTCTTCGTGTTGTTGAGCTCTCAAGTCTTGACCTTGAATGATATTCTCAACTTCATCTTAAGCCTGCTTTCTTTGAATCTCAACTTCTTTAGCTTTCTTGATGGCTTGGGCAAATTTGGCTTTGTATGTATCTTTCTCCTCTTCGGTCATCTCGAGCCATTGCTTTCTTGTATTACCTTCCCAGAGACCCTTTCTTACAGTGCCATTTGGCAAGACGTAAACTCTCTCATCGTCTTGCTTTCCTTCAGTCCAGTTACCAATGTAAGCTCTGCCATCAGCCCATACGTAAACACCAAAGCCATTTTTCTTGTCTACCTGGTACTGCCCGTGATACATTCTACCATCAAGCCATTTATAGGTACCCTCTCCGTGCATCATGTTATTTTGCCATTCACCGCAGTAGATTCTTCCATCAGCCCACACATAGATACCGTAGCCGTCAATGGCATTCAAAACCCCAAAACCCTTTCAGTAGTTTGATAGAGTTTTTGATTGATAAAAGTAGACTATTAGTGCATACTTTATTAGGGTTTTAATAGGGTTTATGTAGGGGTTTAATGTTTAAATATTAGTATTTTAAGTGAGTATAACAAGCGAGTTTTTTAAAATATTTCACACAAACATACGCTTAGAGTCATGTGGCAGTTCTCTGAAGTTTATCTTTCTAAGTTGATGTTTGATTGTTTCTATTGTTTGTTAATTCTCTTAGCTTGGCTTGATAATAGTTGAGTATGCAAGTCTCTGAGACTTCCATTTATTTTATTTTTATCGAAATATTGTTTAATTCTTTGCTTAGAATCTCTCTCATCCCTGCAGCTAAAGTAATCGTTTCTTGGCATGTCGCTCTCTATTATTATTACTGCTAGAGCCCAGATATCCCATTAAGTGTCTCCATCTCTCCAATCCTCTCTCTCTGGAAATATTCAGGAGTGCCGTATACATTTCCTTATGCAGAGGCTTGCACTCTTTGTGCTCTGTTGAAGTCAATAATGTAAACTCTAAGAGGCTGAAAGTTCATCATGATGTTCTCTGGCTTTAAGTCTCTATGAACATAGCCTAGCTTGTGAAGCTCTTCAATCCCTTCAATTATCTGCTATATTATTAGCTAATTAATCTCTGACATCTATTGTCAGATAAGAATTCTCTGTAAGTCATTTCAAGTAAAGGAAGCCTGAAGGCTACATGATCTTTAAGTAAAATAGCATCAAGCTAGATGATATGCCTGCACTCATTTAACTTTGCCTTTTAAAGAGCATAATACTCATTAGCAAATTCCATTTGGAACTTGTCATCAGCAAGGAAGTAATTGAATGGATATATCTTGTAAGCATATTAGTCATCAGTAATGACTGTCTTCTCTATTTTATCTTCAAGAGTGAGGTAGCTTTCTAGGCAAGAATCTAAGTCAATAGTTTTTAATATAGGAATCTTCATTTGCCTCTATTTTAACCATGATTTTATTGATCTCAGAGACTGGAAAGTTCTTGACTGCTTTCTTCATTTTAACTTCTTCTAGACTTCAACTCTAAGAGACTCCACTGGGTTTCTTGATCTCCTCTTTTAGAGGAATCTATTCCCTGTAGGTTCATGAATAAAGACAAAACTTTAATTGTGCTTTTTCTTCAAGTGCCCTTTGAGGTCTCTAGTATGAGAATATGGCTTCTCACAGAACTCACAGACATACTTCCCATCTTTCTTTAAATGCTTGAGATAAAACCTTGGCATATCGTTGTGTATATCTCTCAAGTGTTTCTTATAAGTTGACTTGTAAGGGAAAGCTTTTTTGCATTCTTTGCATTAATAGTCAACTTTGGCTG